>MDKH01138923.1:0-17393 GCA_005239495.1 Nicotiana undulata | reverse complement strand
TGGGTGAATTTGAAGAGACGGGGTGGGGGTGGGTGTGGGGGTGTGGGGTGGGGGAAGGTTGAGAAGGAGTTTTCGAAAATGTTTTATCTTCTCTTGTTAAGAGAAACATTTTCTTTCAATTGGAGGAAAATGAGTTCACAAGGAAAATATTTTCCAAAACATTTAAGCCAACTAAACTTGAAAAAATTGAAAAATATTTTTCGAAAAATATTTTCCTTCATACCAAACACACCCTTAGTCAAATAATATTTTAAATTTAATGCAATTAATAATTTTCTTAATACGTGGGTGAAATCTTAAACCACATTTAAAATGGATCAGAGGCAATAACAATTGATAAATTACAAGACAAATATTTTAGTTGACAAATATGCACTTATGATTATGTATAAGTTTATAATCTATACTATGTTAAAAGTACGAAGGCCCTTAATAAAATGTCGTTCGTTCATTTTACCCTTTAAAAATAACTTTGACATTAGACAAAATTATAATTTAATTATTCTCCTAATATGTAGGATTTTAAAATTAAATAAGATTATGGTTATTAAATCTTTCCTTATTTGAACTATGTAGAAACTCATAATATTTAGAACTATTAAAATTAAACAACTTTGACTTTTCTAGATCCTTTTACCCATAAAAAAACGTACTCCAAAATTTAGAAGAAAAAAAACTAATTTGAAATTAAACTATAAATTCGTAAGAAAGAAATTTATATCTACTATGTTGGTTTCTCACAACCAAACAGTAGCCAAGTGTCTCTAACAAATTGTATTATTAATTTGATTTTCTTTGAAATAATTTTTTAGAAAAAAAGTATCCTAACAAAATTATCTTTTTAAGAAGGAACAAAGTTGTCTTTAAAGTATTTTAACAATTCCTAATTTAAATAAAAAGGAATATATTGAGTATAATTATGATTTTATCTAATATGAATTATGAAATACACTTTGATTTACATGGTTCAAAGAAAAATAGAATATTCATAAAATTTTAATATAAATAAAAAAGGAAAAGATACCCTAAAATTCCTTCAATAAATGAGAAAATGGTTTTCAACAAGGAAAAAATTGTCTTTAATTTCTAAAATCTAGGTTAAATAAATGAGAGAAATATTTGTTCCATAAGGAATCAATTTTTTGCAATTCCAAATTTTTGGCTAAAATTTTCACATTTTTCCGGAATTTTACAATCTTATGTCCAAACACCCACAATGTTTTCTTTTCCTGAAATTGAAAAAGTATTTTCTCCAACAAAATGCGTACTTTCTTTTCATGATGTAAAAAAATTATTTTCTTTCATTTCAACAAATTGTGTATTTTCTTTTTATGATGTAGAAAAAATATGTTCTTTCATTCAACAAAATGAGTAATTTCTTTTCACGTTTTAGAAAGATACTTTCCTTTTCAACATCGAGTTCAAGTTTCAACGTTGTTTTTGTAAAAAAGTAAAGTAGCACATTAGTTTCTTTGAGTTTGTGTAAATTTTGAAAAGAATATTTAAATTCTTGAAGAAAATGGAGTTGAGGGAGGGGGAGTACAAGAAACATGAGGATTTTGGGGAAGGTTGGTTGGGGAGAGTTTTCTTAAAAGTATTTTATACTCTCCAACCAAATACTAGAAAATATTTTCCGAAAAATATTTTTCACTCACCAATCAAACAAGGAAAATAAGTGATAAAATCGCTCATTTCTAGGAAAACATGGCAAACATTTTCCTTCATACCAAACACAACCTATATTTTGGATGAGCCATCTTTTAACTGTATTTTACTAGCTTGCTTTAGTATTCTTTTTGAATGTCTTTTCTCATCTTAAGGGCACTTTGATTTCGTGTTCATTTGAAATTTATGGATTATTAGTTGTTTGCTATATATGTGAAGTTCTATCTACTATTTACATTTTCAATGACTATGTGTATTACTGAAACTGAAAAGGAAGCATGCTAACTTTATTTATTATAAAAGTGGCATAAATTTTAATTTGAATTATTAACTGGTGATCGAAGGTTTCTATGAGACGTTTTTTCTTCTTAATTGAGTTAGTTATACGTACAATATCGATATAATGATTATAGTCAGGAACTTATACTTTTATTTTATAACTCAAACACTTATTAAGATAGGATACACGCGCGATACGTGTACACTGAACGATTTTTTTATATATTGAACGTAAAAATTTTATTGGATAAAAATTATAATTAAATATTTAAAACTTTGGATGAGCTAATATTAAGACTTGAGTCAACAAAAGAAAATTCTCTTTAACGTTAAGAACAATCTAATTAACGAAAAAAGTTTTTGACTTAACTAATTTGCGAAAAATCCAAGTCATTCTTTTCGAAATTTATAATAAAATAGATTATAATATAGTGGTAAGAGTCAAGCTATTAAAAGTACAACATTAAAAACAATAAGAATGCAACATTAGAAGAGAAAATATATTTTAAGCTAGTTGCTATTAATTAATTTTCTTTCTGGTGTTCATTCAAATAAATGACAACTCCCTATACTTTTTTACATACAAAGTTACTTATTTTAAAGTATTATTAACTTAATGTGGACATTTTAAAACTTAGTATTTGATAACTTGATTTACATATTCTTCATATACACATATTTTACTTATTGACGTAAATCACACATGCAACGCACGTACACGAAAACTAGTTTAGTATAAATATGTAAAAGTTCCTAGTTATTGAAGGGTTCGTTTAGTTGAAACAACTACTTTAATTAGCCCCACATTTTGATGATAAAAATCAGCGTACTCCGTATTCATTAGTCATTTAATAAATATTTAATCGAGAAAAAAATTACACGTTCATGATGATGTGAAAAATCACACATTCCTAGTAAAATGAGCAAAACAAGAGGGAACTTGATATAGAGTATAGGTTTCGTAAAGTTAAACTTATGTTTTTTAAATCTATTTAACTAAAATATATATTTAAAATGAACCGAAGATAGTAATTAACTTTTGAATGAAAAATACTTGAATTTGACACTCGTTATCAAGCGATTCCTTCGGATCTTAGGTGCGACCTCAGGAAGCTTGTGATTTCGTGCCATTCACCACTAAGAAAGATGGTGAGATGGATATAAGTCACAGACCTTTAGCTATAGGTCTCAACTTCGAGCTTCACAAACAATTAAAATTTGATAGAAAAAACCTTATGCAACAAAAATCTAAATTAATCGGTGCTTTAATATAAATATTAAACATGGAATAAGAAATCAACAAACAAAATTTGTGCCACCCACTATGCACATATAACAAGCAAGTAACCTCAAAGAATAATTCTAGCTTCACGACTTACGAGGTTGATTCTCATTGTGACATGTGTATAGTGAGCCAAAACAAAAGAAGAAAACAAAATTGTTTTGCTTAAATATATATATATATATATATATATATTTTTATTTTTTTATTAGAAAACAATTTTTTGAATTATTAAGTGTGGTGGTATAGTTGTAATTCCCTCGCCTCCAAATAAAAATAACAAATTCGAGTAGTAAAATAAACCAAATATAAGAAAAATAGAAAACAAAATAATGGAGTATATACATTTTATAAGAAAAGAACAACAAAAATATACAATGGTTTTGGAAAGAATAGAACAAACACAATGACGTGGCAAGGGACCAACTGCCGCCAAAGCCGGGAACTTCAAAAGTTATACTATACTATTTTAGGAACTTTTAGTTGTCATTTGAATTTCAGCTTTTTGGCGCTACATTTTGAATATATTTTCAAAAATTTGACAAAATTTAAATTAACGACCATGATAGTTGGAGTACTCATTTTTCTAACCCTTAATTCACTTTTACTTATTCACTATACTTTCTTCGGTTCAAAATAAGTAATTTTTTGTTAGTTTTCATGCAGATTAAGAAATGCATATTTTAACATTAATTAGCAATGAAATTGACCATATTAATCTTTATTATCCCATATAAATACTCCTAACATATACTCCAACACTATTTACTCCAAGGCAATGTAGGAAAAATAATAATTCATTCATTCTTGAAATCTGAAAAAATCATTTATTTTGGACCACAAGAAAAATGCCAGAAAATCACTTATTTTGGACCGGAGGGAATACTAAAAATATATTTTTATTTTACTTGTCTATTTTAGCAAATCAAGAGAATTTTTTTTCTTCATGTTTTACCCTTATCATTAACTACCCAATCCTCATTTCATTTCCCAACAATTCTTAAAATGTTATTACTACTATGGGTATTGTAGACACTGAAATTTTAACAAGTCAAGATAAATTCTAACTTCAAGATGACTCTTCAAATATTAGGAGTCTATTTAGTTTACTGATGGCTACTCCACCCAAACTTTAATTATGCCTAAAAATAAGGTTGCATATGTTCTTCAAAGACGATCTCAGCAATTTCATAAATGCCCGGAATATGTACAAAGAGATCGAATAAAAGAGCTCCGAAATTTCATGAAACTCTTGGAATATTCATTAAGAGACCAACGACATATCAAATATGTCTTACTCAAAGCCCAACCTTCGAGAAGTACGTTGCTAACGTAGAACAAATCGAAAGGAAAAATCAAGGAATAAATAGAGTTGTAACCTACAATGCTTATCAATAAAATCTTTTTCCTTTATTGTTGTTTGTGAGTGTAGTTTTATTTTTCTACAAAAATTTATTGCAAAAAAATCGGCACGCCCAGATCCATCATCAATTAAAATTCTACTCACGCACAAATCCAACCATAAATAGCGGATAATTATGGGGTGTTTCGCCAAGCAAAAGATCATCATTAGTAAATGTGATCTTCGCATCACAAGTGTCCACTTCTTCATAGAGATGCTCAGTGAGTTTTTCAGACAAGGGAGGTGGCAATAATAATGCCTCTTCCTTCTTCGTCTCTTCTTCCTCTACCTTACAGCATGAGGCCTTGATATCTTCACAAGAAACTTGCGTGCTTAATGGTTAGAAATCCATCCAATTTCACTGGACGACGCAGACTTTGGTAGCGAATCTCCTCCATTTTTGTTTTCCCAATTCTTCTTTATCATTTTCTTCTTGGATCCTTTTCACCATTTCCCCCCTAGTCAATTACTTATTTGACTTTCTTTGTGAATTTGTTTTGAAGCTTCTTCGCCGAGTCACAAGAATCCAACTTTCATCATCATTCTGATAATCACGTGATTCACTTTTCTAATTTGCGGAGTTGATTATTCCTCTCGAAAACAAAGATTTGAAGTGGTCTATAATTTACTGAGTATTCGGTATAACTCACTCATTCGTGTACAAACCAGTGCAGACGAAGTAACACGAATATCTCCGGTAGTCAGTCTATTTCCATCAGCCGGCCGGTGGGAGCGAGCTCCCCCTGTAGTCGTAATACTCGGCTTGTCGCTACTTTGATTCAAAAGGTAACCGACGGTTCCCGACTTTCTCCGCTTTCCGCAACCGTAACCACTTGTCATTCCGATTACTTCATCCATAAACCTTTTTTTTATTTCAAAATAGCGATATGCTCTAAAAAATCTTTCCTCACTATTACTTCATTCACTATAGGGAGAAGCAATGTTTTGTTATCATCGATAGGTTCAAAGTCACCAAATTATATAATATTCGGTGATGATGCAATTTGGACGTCATCACATTCATGTACTTCGACAAAATTACAAAGGACAACGGGATCAAGTGAACCAAAAACAACATATACTTAATTCGAACTTTCCTTCTCATCCCCAAACATGATTTTTTCCTTTAGCGGCCATGTCCATGACTTTCTCCTTGAATATAAGGCACTTTTCAATTGAGTGGCCAATCAACCGATGGTACTTGCAATAATTTGGATCATTAATCCTTCCAGCTTCGTCTGGCCGCTTCATTTCAGGCAACTAAATGAGTTTCAATTCAAGGAGTTCCTCAAAACACTTTTCTTCTTACTCATTTTTGTAGTGACCTTTAACATTGATTCCTTGCTCTCAAACTTCGGCAAAAACTTGCCTACTTTCTTTATTTCTTGTTTATTCTTCACTTTGCGAGGTTCATAAGCATGAGCTGATTATAGTAAAAATACTTCATTTATTATATTTTAATGGGGGTGCAAAATTTATTGTGGGACAAGTAAAATTGAATGGCAGAAGGAATTTATTTCTTCTACTTTTTGTCTATTTTTTTTAATTCCACCAAAAATGACAAGGGAAAAGAGTGCAGTCAATAAAGTTCTTATGAAATTTGAAAATAAACTCATCCTTCACCTTAAACCAATTTAGTATTCATGCATTACACATGCACTTTCTTCTTCTTATGTCGTTCTTTTCCTCTTGTCAAGCAAATGAAAATATAAAACCAATATCTATGGTGCACCTCTCAGTGTTTCTGAACCACTAATATGTACTAAAAAATGTGGAAAAATTTGTTGTATGCTTGGTTAAAAAAATCCGATCTTCATATTGAACAAAAGCAATATAATCACAATCTCATTTGCAAGTCCAGATTCCACCTTAGTGAATTAGAGGATCAAAGGCTTGAGCAATCTGGAAAAGAGGGGGGGAAAATCAAACCATAAAAATCAGAGTGAAAATAACTTCCCTACCAAAGCTTTTAAAAAAAAGAACAATTTCTTTTAATAAGAACAAATTAAATAGTGGTCTGGCCCTTCTCTGGACCCGCGCATAGCGGGAACTTAATGTACCGGGCTGCACTTTTTCTTTTTAAAAAAGGAATTAATGACTGGACAGCTGCAAGCAGTGCACAACAACTGTTGGTTCTACCTAAATCTTGTTTGATTAGTTTAATTTGCTCAAATATAGAAGGAGAATGTGGAAAGAGTATTACAATATCAGCTGTCAATGTAACATAAACAGGAAAATAAACTAGGACATGACTAACCAGAAGTAAACCTCAACAGTTGGCAAGAATGCACGCACCAGTCTTTGTTACATGGGCCACGCTCAATCAGTATCACCAGCATTTTAGGTACATGAATCCTTTTATAAGGGAGAACACTGAGTTGGAAACTCTGGAACCTGGCATGAACACGATCCCTTCTAGTCAATCGAAAAGCTTGTTGTCGTCCAACAGATAATGTCTGCAAATACATGAAAAAATCATTAAAGACGGAATCGAAACAAATAAAAACACTTCAATCAAGGTGGGACTATATTCACAAGAATGCTTATCAACTGTGCACTTGAATCGTTTTTTTGTTCATCAAAGAAACGCAAAAGAGAAGTCTGACTTCATCCACTTTCCTTCAAAACATCCAGTCTTTTTTAGGTATTCATGTGAAAGCATCCGTGAATGCCAGATCTTGAGGAAAATGTGAAGTTATTTGTAGCGCTTCTTTTAACACACAATATCAAGAATCAGATCGATATCTTAATTACAAGAAGCAATACGCATAACAAAACACGACCAACCACAATACACCATACAGCTATGATCCATGAGGAAGCATTAGAAGTAACAAATTGAATTCTATTTTGGAGAAACGACAAGGATCGGGCCACTGCAATATACCAGAAAATATTTCGTATTTTTTGTGATGATCAATTGATATGTGCAAGAGTCCATCCTGATAGATAAAGAAGTATTTAGATAACAAATTTACAACAAAATACCTTGTATTCCAAAATGTGTAAGATGCTCCAATTCCTCCGTCCACCTTGAATCCCAACTTCTCTCAGATACCTTATTTATTGCTTTATCCACTTATTCCAATCAGCCAAACCATCAGTTACTTTTTCCATTCAAAACTAGAGAGACCTAGGCATAGTTGTTGCTGTTGTATTCGAAACTAGAGGGATTGAAGAGGAAGGGAGCAAAGAGTTATGTCCCTACACGAACCATATTGACACAATGATCAACACATATGCAACTTTATGCAGCATCTCAATTTTGGATGATGCAGTTCTCATGTCTAGAGCTTTATACAATAGTAGAGCGGCTGAAACAAGATCTTACCAGAGTCTTTGCCAACAGTCTCTGATCAATTATTACAAAACTTAATGTACTGATTCAACGTAAACCATGTAAGAGAAGAAACACTGCATCAAATAAGTAGTATTCCAATAAAGTAATAGTATAGATAAAACATCTTGAAAGCATATCAAACTCGAGAGTAAAATACATATGACAAGTTTCTACAACTCTTGAAGCAAACTCATCATTTTAAAGTTTCCATTACGTAGTTACCCTTGAAATGGATATTAACATTAAAAGGTAGAGAGAATGAATCCAATATCATTTATTATTCTAATGATTTACCTGATTCTCTCTAATTGATATAATAGTATCCGGAGTGTAAGTTTAGCAGCGTGACGGGGGAAGCAGACATGGTAGTGAGGCTCGACTCACAAGTCATCCCCGAGAGAAAGTTTCAAGTACCTAGGGTCAATTATCCGAGGAGATGGGGGTATCGACGAGGATGTATGTAACGACCAAACCGGTCGTTTTGCATTCGAGATGGGGGTTTCAAGTACCTAATGTTTTATGACTTGCGGGGATGGTTAGTTCGGGAATTGGAAGGGTTCGGATTAAAACGGAACACTTGATTCCTTAGTTGGCTTTAAAAAGGCCAAGTTTGACTTCGATCAACATTTTAGAAACGACCTCGGAATCGGGATTTGACGGGTTTCAATAGGTTCGTATGATGATTTTGGACTAGGGCGTATGTTCGAATCGGGTTTCTTAAGTCTTGCAAGTAATGAAAGTTTAATTACTCAAAAATATATGTTTAATTCACTAGTTGGGTTGCCTAGCGGTGATGATGGGTGCCATCACGACTTATAGGTGAAATTGGATCGTGACAATGTAACACATTGTACTGGGGCGGGGTGGATGAAATGGCAGTTATCAGGAGTCTTGTGTGACAAGAAGGTGCCACTGAAACTCAAAGGTAAGTTCTAAAAAGTGGTGGCTAGACCGGCTACGTTGTATGGGATTGAGTGTTGGCTAGTAAAGAATTCACATATCTAAAAGATGAAAGTAGCCGAGATGAGGATGTTGAGATGGATATGCGGGCATACTAAACGGGATAAGATAAGAAATAAAGATATTCGAGAGAGGGTGGGCAATGCTCCCGTGGACGACAAGATGCGGGAAGCGAGACTTATATGGTCCGGGCACATGCGGAGGATAACAATAAACGCCCCATTTAGGATGTGAGAGCGGTTGGATTTGGCAGGTACGAGAAAAGGTAGAAAGCGGCCTGAGATATGAGGACAACTTTATTGTATTATTCATGAGTTCATATTCAGATATATTTTTCTGCAAGTACAACTTCCTTATGCTTTTGAGACCATGCCCGAATATGTCATTAGCAAGTATCTTGAACAAGTACGACTCCCTTAGGCCTTTGAGTCGAAGCTCAACCATTTTGAACAAGTACGACTGTTTACGAAAAAAACCATATATCACTTAAAGCAATTTTTCATAATAAACCTTGTTTTTTTCTCTCTTTTCTTTTTTGATCATGCCCTTACTACCCATGAATTTTAACAAGCGTTTACACAATGAGAACCTTATTTCAGCCCAACATCTTTAGGATGCATGAGACATCAATACATATCTTTGAAACACTTATAATTCGTTGACTTTCAAAATGTAATATTACAATTCTCCAGCTCTTTAGCCTTAATTCGTTCGGGTAATGTTTTACAACTCCTCAAAAGTATTACCTAGCCTCGTACTTCATTCAGCACATTAAACCCCTTTACAATGTAAGTTTTAATCATCTACACTCAGTTGCTCTATTGGCATAAAGCTTTTTGGAGCATAATCTCGAGACTTCTCCTTTCACAAATTTATCATCACCAAATAAGACATACCCCATCTATACAAGTTTGATATCATCCTTTCATGACGACTTGCCTTATAAACAATTTATGTTACCCCTTTAACCTCTGAGGTCATGCCTTGTGTACACTTCATACCTTGGCATGTCCTCTTATCCATTCCAGTGTCTTTATATTTAAGCCATGTATATCCTCATTTGTTATTAGCAATTAATGCCATTCATATTGCCTTGATCACTCAGAAAAGTGCTTTGATACTCTAGACATGTGGTTGTTAGCTCATGTGACATGATAATAACTACAACCTACTAAGTGTCCATTTGGCCCAAATAGACTTTCAATATCCATCTATAAAAATCTAGGGATACGAACTCCTTTAGTCGACTCACTCGACTGAACTTTACCTATTCTTGTTCTACTTGCCCTTCACAACTGGTAGTTGACATATTATATTCATGTCCTTTTTTCCCAAGTGGGTTGCTCTAGTGGTGAGTCACCCTCCACTTTCAACCAAGAGGTTGTGAGTTCGAGTCACCCCAAAAGCAAGGTAGGAAGTTTTTGGAGGAAGGGAACTGAGGGTCAATCGGAAACAACTTCTCTACCCCAAGGTAGGGGTATAGAAATACTGGAAGTGGGATAAAAGTATATTTAATGTCTGAATAGACTACTACGTCTCACAAATGTCATTTAAATTTTTAAATTGTGTGGTTAAAGTTGAAGTGGCATCAAAATTATTAAGCAAATTCTGATCAACTTGGTTTATATGTTGATAACTCCCAAAAGTGAGAATAGGTTGGTTGTCAGTAAATCATCAAATATGTACATATTAGTTTGTCTTTCAACATCAAAATAGTGAATGTAATAAATTGTGTAACTTTCGGTTGATATAAGTTGAAATTGTAAAAGGTACTTTTGTTGAAATAATAATAGGATACATTTTCTTTGTAATTTAAATTAAGATATTACTAGATATATTTTTATTAATAATTATTTCATATAGTATCATTTATTTCATATAGTATTCATAAGAGTTGATTTTTTCTTCCACCGTTGATTTCTAGGTTTTAAATAGTTGTTTTTGTGCTACACTAAATAAATTTAATTTAAAGTTCTTTCTGCTCTACTTTGTTTATTCCTATCACTTAGTATTTGCATGAAATAGAGACAGATGATTCATATAGGCGATCTCAACTAGTGTAGAATCATGCATATTTATGATTATTTGTTAATTGCATTTTTGGATGCAAGAGTTATTGTAACTGAGTTTTTAGGTAAAGACAATTTTTTATATTCTTTATTTGTTTTTTTAGTAATCCTATGATTGGTGCTTACTAACTTTGTTGCTCGCTTTAGATTTTAAAAATACTATTTTAGGTCTTGATAATGCTTACTTTTACCATTACTTATCAAAAATGGTTTGTTGGTTACATATTTAAGATACAATTTTACATAATCTTTGGAGAATCATAATGCACATAAAAATTGACATACCTAGTTTCGTCGTTAATTTTGAATGTGGACACAATATTTTTTCAACGTTTGCAGTTCTGAAAGTAATGAATTCAAAATCTCCAAGGACGAGATTATCAAAATGACACAGTGAAGTTTGACAAAAAATTAAGGACAAAAGCTAGTGCTATAAATAGTGGTAGCTTTGCAAAAGCCGTTAACATATATGATACATTGCACACTATTGTGAGGGAGGTAAATATGTTGCGCATCCGCTTGGTTATACACAGCTCGAGACGATGGTTTTTTGTTTGTAGAAAGATTGTACACAAACTCATAGGTTTTCATTCTTGTACGTTCCCCTTCCGACTACCAATTAATAATACGTACCAGCAGCAACAAGATTAGGGAATTGAGTCTCCAGTTCCAAATTCACATCACTAACAAAACCGTAATGAGCTCTCAAATTCCTTCCTAATATAGTAACCCCGCTGGCATTATTGTACCTCAAAACTGGAACAATAGTGCCAGCGGGGTTACTATATTTGGAAGGAATTTTAGAGTACATTACGGTTTTGCTAGTGATGTGAATTTGGAACTGGAGACTCAATTCACTAATCTTGTTGCTGGTACGTATTATGAGTTGGTAGTTGGAAGGGGAACGTACAAGAATGAAAACCTAAAGTTATTGTACAATCTTTCTACAAACAAAAACCATCGTCTCGAGCTGTGTATAACAAAGAGGCTGCG
This sequence comes from Nicotiana undulata, assembly GCA_005239495.1. NCBI lineage: Eukaryota > Viridiplantae > Streptophyta > Magnoliopsida > Solanales > Solanaceae > Nicotiana > Nicotiana undulata. Next base: position 5,403 of record MDKH01138923.1, on the reverse strand, counting down.
AAACATATTTACCTCCCTCACAATAGTATACAATGTATTGTACATGTTAAAAGTCATTGCAAAGCTATCATACCTTATAGCACTAGCTTTTGTTCCTACACTTGATTTTTTGTCAAATTCACCATGGCATTCCAACGGATTTCGGCAAGTCCTTGGAGATTTTGAACACATTACTTATAGCACTGGCTTTTGTTACTATTTGTCAAACTTCACTGTGGCATTCCAACGGTTTCCGGCAATCACGTCCTTGAAGATTTTGAACTCATCACTTCCAAAACATATATCTGGCTTCTTGAAAATCGGTTCTTGAAAATCGGTTCAGAACTGCAAACAGAGAAAAAACATTAGCGTGACCACATTCAAAATTAACACGAAACTAGGTATGGGCAATTATGTGCATTATGATTTTCTAAAGATTATGAAAAATCCTATGTAAATTTCGATAGCAGGTTTAACTCTATGTAAAATTGTATCTTAATTATGTAACCAGCAAACAAAGTTAGTAAACACCAATAAGAGGATTACTAAAAAACAAATAAAGAATATAAAAAAGATTACTAGAAAATTGTCTTTACCTAAAAACCCAGTTACAATAACTATTGCATTCAAAAAAGCAATTAACAAAACAATCATCAATAACTAAATTGATAAAGAAATAACGATCGAAAAATAAAGTATATTCTATCATCGAAAAATAACGATCTTTTATATAAATGAAATAGTCAAGAAATTAATAAAAGGGATGTAAAGAAATTGATACCTAGAGATACTTTGATACATTAGATGTGTATGATGACGGTATATGTCACACCTCTTTTTTCCTGAAAGGATAAGGAGTTTTTCAAATTAAAGTGACATAAATCGAAATGGGATTATTTATTTAATTAGAGTTGTCACTTGGAATATTTATAGTGGCTTAGCTTATTTTAAAATCTCAAATCAAGAAAATTGACACTATTTTCTGGTCCGCGAACAAAGAAGACGAGGTAACGATTTCTGTTAACTCGGGAGAAGGTGTGAGGCACTCCTGAGTTCCGTGATTTTAGCATGGTCGCTTAACTATTAATAATTGGTCTAATTATTTGATTAATTACACATTTAAAACTTATTGTGCATCTTTACCTTTTAACCGCTTTTAGTGTTTATGGATTTAATTTGAATAAGTCGCGATGCCGCGCACTCGCCGTTTTGGTACTCATTGCAAACCGAGTCATGTAAAACGCACTCGTGATTTACAACATGTTTATCATTATTATTATTCAAAGTTATGATCGAGTCACATGAAATGTACACCTGAATTGGGATTTACGTATCGTGACCATGCCACAGGAACCGTAATCATGGCAACGATAATTTATTAATCGAGTTTGAAGCAAACTATGAATTTCAGAATTTCCTTACAAACTAATTTGGGATTAGTGTGGAAAAAATATATGGCTTTAGCTATTATGTAATAATATTAAAAACTACTTGTAAAGTTAAACTTAATGTTACAACCCAACCTACAAGGATTTGACGAACAATCCATAAATTAAAGGCTGAATACATACAGAGACACTTAAAGTTGGCACGATTATTCATTTAGATACCTAAACTCGAGGGTGTTCATATTGATCACTTATACTACCCGTAACTTATTCCAAATAAGCACTTATTGCCAAGTTGGCACATAAAGTGAGTTTCACCCAATATAGGCGCATGAAGACCCTAAAAACAGATTTTTTTTTCTTTTTTACTTCCTTATTTTTCTTCTTCTTCTTTCTCTCCACCACCATTTCCACCATTCCCTCCTCCACTTTCACCATTGTTGTGCCCCCACCATTGATTTATTTGCTTCTTCTTTTTCTTCTCTCTCCACCACCAAGCTCACTCTCTTAGCCACAAAGTCCTCCGCCACCCTCCCCTCTAACCCCATAGTTGGAAAACACATGAAAATAGTGAAGAACACCATAATTTTTCCTTTTTTTACTTAAAATAATATATGTCCTTTTTTTATTCATCATTCGCCACGTCAGCAGCGAGTGCATTGCACAAACTTTATTTGGTTGATTGTCAAAAAAGTGCTTAATTGGAATAAGTTTCGGGTAGTATAAGTGTTGATTGGAACACCCTTAAGTTCAAGTGTCTCCTTATGTATTCGACCTAATTTAAATGAAACAAATAATTCCCAACATTAATTTTCTCAAAACTACTCCTACAAGCGAAAAGGCAAGGAAATCAATACAATCATCACATTACAATGCATGCTCACAGTAATTAACAAAGAAGCAAAAGACAAGGCATTGGACTTGTAGAAATTGGGAGGGCAGCAGATAACGCTTTTTTGGTCACAGATGCCCAAAACACCATAATGAGTGTGAGATTAGAAAAATTGACTACTATTTGAGTTTATATAAATGAACAAGGTAAACAAATACGCACACAAATGCGTTTATCTGCAAATCATGACCGCCGTTATTTAGCTTAGAAACTCAGGCACGAAATCGATCTTGGAATTCAACTCAATCTGCCAAACTACTACTACTTGTTTTAGCTGCAATCATTCTTTAATTCACCGTGATTAAGCTTCTATTTACTCAAATTAATAAACACAGATTCAGATCGTACCTAGATTGCAGAAGAAATTGTAGGGAAAAGACAAAGGTCTTATAGCTTAGCGACAAAACGCAGAAAGCAATTTCCAGCAACGAAACGGCAATTCAAGACATCGACAATCAGCAGCAAAAATAAAACAGCTTCATTTTAAACTTCGACAGCTTTTGGATCCCGAGAGACAAATCGAAAACCAACAGCAACGAAATCGAGCAGTTTCAGAACTCCTTTTCTAAGTGTGTGTGTGAGAGAGAGAAAATGGGTTAGTGCAGGTGTGAAGACGGTAGATGAAGGAGTGAGTGTGGCTGAATTTTTCGTGTGCTTTTTCTTAGATTTAGGTGAGAGCTGGGGGTTTAGTCAAGGGGATGTGATTATGAGAGAGAGGGATGTGCTAGGTCTTAACGAGTGAAGAGAGTATATTGGGCCGGCGCGGGTGTTTGGAACTAACTGGGCCGAGTAGTTTGGCCCAAATGTCGACCTGAATCGAAATGCAGTCATTACGGGATCATTTCAAACTAACCAACAACTCCTTCAAAAAAAAAATTATCAACCAGAATAGCATGATGCTACCAACAAAATTCCTCTTAAATCTCACCTATCAAACTACTATTTTTATTGTCTTCATTCATGAACAAATATCAAATACAGTAGCCAAGATTATGAGCAAATTTTTGTCCAAAACCCAAGCTAAAGCAGCCGCAATATACAGAACTATACGCATGGACTACCAACAGCCTAATTATGAATAAAAGAATTCATACACCTGACACAAATTTGTTTGGCATTAAGGCACATTTGATTGAATTCTTTTTTTTTAAAACTCATAAGCACGGTACAAATATTAAAACACTGACGGTAGTATATAAATTTGTTAAACCATTTTATGGTTGCCTTCATGCTTCAATATGCTGACAAACGTATCCATGGTTCTCACAAAAATTAACTGAAAAAACGCATCACAGTTTAATAATCTAGAGTTTAGGAAGAAATTTGTGTTTCCTATCATTTAAAATACAAATAATTACAAAGCTTTTGTGTTTACCTGCTAAGGAAGGAAATAACTAAGTTGAGCCGAATAAAATCCAGTGAAACAGTGACGACGAAACTCAACAAGCAATTCCAGCAAACGATCCACAGTAATCGAATCAACTTCAGTTCTTGAAATTCACTCTTTCTTTTGTTTTTATTTCGAGATTTTGCATCTCAGATCTCGAATACAAACCCTTTGATTCATAATTTCGTTTTTCTTTATCTCAATCGACTTCAGATCTTTTGGAATTGTATTACTAGGGGGTGGGTATTTGTGTTGGAGAGGTGATGGAGAGAAGAGGAACAGGGGAGCGCCGTTGCTCCTTTTTGTTGCAAGGGAGGAGTCTGTTTGGAGGAGATGAGGGAAAGGGGTTGCGCCGCTGCTCCTTTTTGTTGTAAGGAGGAGTCCTGATCTTTTAGGTCTAGTTTGTTTTAACAGGGAGAAAACGGGTCGGGAAGGCGGGTCGCGGGTTCTGGACCGGCGGGCTTGGGGCAATATTTGGGATACTGGGCCACTGATTTTGGCCCAATTTGGACACCCCCTCTTTTCTCATTATTTTAGCCACTTTAGGCTCAAATTTAATTTAAATCCCATTTTTTTGCTAGCCTATTTATTTATTTTACCTAATAACGGACTAACGTAATGTAATTAATTAACCCAAGAATGCGATCTTTGATTTTTAGTTATTTAAAAGATGCATTTAATACGTAATTAAATCCTAAAAATGCAAGTTAAACTTAAGATGACATGAAATGAAATGTAGACAATTTTTTATGATTATAATTTTAAAGTATTAAACATGCATGAAATGCAACTAAATAGAGAAAACTCCTAAAATTCATAAAAAAATACTTTTGATTATTTTTAAGATGTAATTTCCATGCGGGGCAAAAATTGGGGGTTCACACTATGTATAAATCAGATGCAAAAAATACAAAAGACATATTGTATAAAAATTGTATTTAAGTGGTATGATATTGTAGTTGTATATAACTTGGCAAAAATAACATATGAAAATTATAGATAAGTTGTATTAAATTATATATATATATATATATTAAAGTAAGAAGTGTAAAATAAAAATATACAGATGTATAGTAAAATTATAAATTTGATTTATTAGAAAAGTAGGAGGCTAATAACCACAAATTATTATACAAGTGTACTCCAAAAACGTCAGTCATTCGATTTTCCAAACTAATACTCCTATTATCTTAATTTTATAAAATTTTGAAAGTTGCGAGAGGATATTCAAAAATATTACTACTAGACTGCCGGTTGCATCAGATGTACAAAATTAAATTTTGGATTTTTACAGCGTATACTTTCTTTTTGGATTAGATTACAGAATAACAGACGTTAGTAGTAGGTTAGTCCTACCAGCTTGTCACACACCCCACCGCCATTGCATAATTGCATGGGCTGAAGTAGCTGTGGAACAGATGAATTTTGAGATTGATTGAGAATTTTCTGGATATTCTATTACAGGTGTAGGCGTATAAATTTTATTAAAATTAATTCCATAAAGGAATTTGGATTATATTTTAAATTCAAGATATATTAGTCCAAATAAATACTACTGACTAATATAATTGAATTAATTATATAAGTCCAATATATATGGATTAAATAAATAATTCTTAATCCATTGGGCTAGCCCATTTAGTTGGGCTAAATTGATGAGCTCACTTCATTAGGCCCAATATACCATCTTCCTAGAGTTTAGGGATGTATTTGCTTGGAGTTACAAAGAGATGCCTGGCTTGGACCCTAAAGTGGCA
>ML270947.1:0-33390 GCA_005239495.1 Nicotiana undulata | reverse complement strand
TTTCAGAGTATTGTTACATTTCCGTTGTTCAAGTTATAAAGTATGTTGGATATTTCAGTCAGGATTCTGAAGGGTATTAATTTTACTACTGTTGAATTGATTCAAAAGTATTAATGAGTAGTAGACGTTGGCTTGTCTAGCGGCTTCAACGTTAGACGCAGTCACGGTCTTAAAGGTGGGATTTCAGGTCGTGACATAGCCAATTAGCTATTTGTAGCAAAAAAAGGTCAAAGTTTTGCTTTATTTTGAGTAGGTGTTATTAGAATAGATTAGGTACATCTTAAGGAGCATGAATCTCAATTTTGGGATGATTTGGTAAAGTTTTAAGGTGGTTTGAATTGAAAATTCGAAATAAAAACTGAACATGAAAAAACAACGATATGTATCACACTATGTATCATTTGTGTATCAATATGTATCATATTTGTATCAATTTTGTATCACATGTATATCCACGTATACATGTGTGTGAGATATGTGTCGCAGAAGAATTTTTTGAACTCGATTTAATTACGAATCTTGATACAAAACTCGTCCAAATCACCTCCAATCTTCCTCAAATATTGTATATTGACTTATCTATATGTTTTCAATAGATTTCAACTATACCCATTGAAAAAGTTCCGTTTTTGCTTAGATTTTTGGAATATTGTATATTTTTTATTTTTGTATTTCATCACCTTATTTGCTACCGCATCCATGAAATTTCCTTTCCGTCTTTCATCTAATGTTGCTAATCACGCTTCAAAATGTGGAAGGTGACATTTGCATGTATTCTTTGAGAAAAAGAACTTTATTTATTTGGTTTTTCAATTTTTATATATACTTGGCTAGTTTTGGTAAGTCTATGACTAATGGCTAGAGATTGGTAAGTTGAGACTTATTTGGGACATTTGTGTAAGTTTACCATTTGAATTCTAGGTAAATTTCTTAAAAATATTGGGTAATACTGTAAAATTTGCACGGGGCGCCTTATTTGGTCGCCCCCATTTAACCTGTACCCATATATTTAAAATTATTTAACTTATACCTTAAGTTTTACAACTTCAGGCGCTCCTTCCGGCTACCTGTGCAAAACTTCAGCTTATTTAGTGCTGAAGTTTTTACAAATGAACTACATAACTTCAGCATCTTCTGCTGAAGTTTTTGAAAAATCTTTATGACAAAACTAATGAATCAGGATAAAACTTCAGCTTATTTAGTGCTGAAGTTTTTACAAATGAACTACATAACTTCAGCATCTTCTGCTGAAGTTTTTGAAAAAGTTTTATGACAAAACTAAATTTCAGCCTATTTAGTGCTGAAGTTTTTACAAAAGAACTAAATAACTTCAGCATCTTCTACTGAAGTTTTTGAAAAAGCTTTATGACAAAATTAAACTTCAGCTTATTTAGTGCTGAAGTTTTTACAAAAGAACTAAATAACTTTAGCATCTTCTGCTGAAGTTTTTGAAAAATCTTTATGACAAAACTAATGAATCCAGGATAAAACTTCAGCTTATTTAGTGCTGAAGGTTTTACAAATGAACTAAATAACTTCAGCAGCTTCTGTTGAAGTTTTTGAAAAGCGTTATGACAAAACTAATGAATCCAAGACAAAACCTCATCTTATTTAGTGCTGAAGTTTTTAGAAATGAACTAGAAGTTTTTGAAAAAGCTTTACGACAAAACTATTGAATCCAGGACAAAACTTCAGCTAAAACATGCTTAAGTACAACAAATAGAGAACAAAACTTCAGCTAGTAGAATGCTTAGGTTTAGCAATTACAAACAAATTCAGGCATGTCTCCTAGAATGCTGAAGTTTGTGTGATTGCCTTTGCTACTTCAGGCCCGTATGCCTGAAGTTTATGCGAAAAGTGGGTACGCTTGCAAATTTTTTTACAAAGCGGGTATAAGTTAAAACGTGACCCAAAAAGTGGGTATAGATGCAAATGCCCCGGTAATACTGTAAAAATTGCACGGGGCGCCCTATTTGATCGCCCCCATTTAACTTATACCCATTTTTTTTAAAAGTTTTAATTTGTACCCACTTTTTAAAAACCTTCAGCCCTATTTCTCCTCCTCAAAGTTCGCCAGTTAGAAACAAAAACTTCATCTCTAGAGCTGAAGTTCGCCAGTTACAAACAAAAACTTCAGCTCTAGAGCTGAAGTTCGACAGTTACAAAATAAAAACTTCAGCTCTAACCAGTTAAAAAACAAAAACTTCAGCTCTAGAGCTGAAGTTCGACAGTTACAAAATAAAAACTTCAGCTCTAACCAGTTAAAAAACAAAAACTTCAGCTCTAGAGCTGAAGTTCACCAGTTACAAAAACAAAAACTTCAGCTGTAGAGCTGAAGTTCTCCAGTTACAAAAACAAAAACTTGAGCAATTACAAACAAAAACTTTAGCAAATAGAGAACAAAACTTCAGCTACAATGCTTAAGTTCAGCAATTACAAACAAAAACATCAGCACACTTGCTACTTCAGTCCCGTCTACTAGAATGTTGAAGTTTTGCGTGATTGCCTTTGCTACTTCAGCCCAGTATTCTGAAGTTACGTGAAAAAGTAGGTACGCTTGCTTTTTTTTTTGCAAAGCGGGCACAAGTTAAAATGTTACTCAAAAAGCGGGTATAGATGCAAATGCCCTGGTAATACTCGAGAAAGCCCAATTAGGAATTAGACTTATGGAAAGTCCATAAAGATCCAATGGTCACGTTAACCACTGATTGGAATCTCAAATTTTCCATATAATATTTCATGAAGCTTATTTTGGAATAAGCTTATACTCCGTGTAAATCTAGAGATGGCAGTGGGGTGGGGCGGGGCGGGACAGAGCGGTTGCGGTGCGGGATTTAACCCGCACCGTCTCGCATAGAAAAAATTTCTATTTTCAACCCACCTCGCAATGTAATGACCCGGTCCGTCGTTACATAGAATCTACATCATAATTGTTGTTAATGACTTGTCATAGATTGATTATACTTTTATTGATGTGTTAGAGTTGGTAGGCTTGAAATCGAAGTGATTATAATGAGAATTTAGCCACTTAGTCTTTAAAAATAGCCTTGAAGTTGGAAAAGTCAACTGAGAGTTGACTTATTGGTAAACAACCTCGGAATGCGGATTTTATGGCTCGAATAGCTTCGTTAGGTGATTTGGGACTTAGGAGTGTATTCAGAATAATTTTGTGATGTCTGGTGTAGAATTAGGCTTAAATTGGCGAAAGTTAGTTTTTGGCGATTTCCGGTCGGCAGTGGAAAATAGGCTATCGGGGTCGGAATGGAATTTCGGAAGTTGGAACAGGTTCGTAATGTTATTTTGGATATGTCTGCAAAATTTCAGGTCAATCGGAGTTGTTTTGGGTAGTTTCGGCATCGTTGGTGGATTTTAGAAAATTTCAAAGTTCTTAGGCTTGAATCCGGTGTGATTTTGGTGTTTTGATGTTAGTTTTGGTGTTCCGGGGGTGAAACTAAGTTTGAATGATCATATGTGATGTATTGGTATAGCTGGTTGGGGTCCCGAGGGACTCGGGATCGGTTTCGGATGATTAACGGACCAATTCGTGTTGGAACTTAGGCTGAAATTTGCTGGTGTTTTACAGCAGAACTTTGTTCAGTGCGATCGCATATGGACTGGTGCGATTGCGGAGAGTAAAATAGGGCAGGTGAAAATTGTTCAGTTCTATCGCACCTGAGGGGTTGCGATCGCGGAGAAAGGGAGATGTTGTGTTGTGCGATCGCGGGGTGTTTTAACCGCGTTCACATAGGTCAAATATGGGGCCTGGAAAATAAAGCTGTGCGATCGCGGATTGTTGACCGCGTTCGCACTGAGTAAAGGCCTGAGCAATATAAACTAAACCCTTCCGCGACCTAAACCCTTTTTACACCATTTTTGTACGGACAAAGAGCTCTTGAGGCAATTTTTGAAGAGAAAAATCAGTGGTATTCGTAGAGGTAAGTATTTTGGACCTTACAACTCGTTTATGGGTGATTATAGAATATAATCTCAGTATTAAATTCATGGAAATCAGTAGAAAAATGTGGGTTTAGGGCTTGAGATTATGAGACCTTTAGGGGTCGATTTGAGGGGTCAAACGAACTCCGATTTTGGTGTTCTTTAAATGTACGGACTCGTGAGAGGACGAAGAACATTTTGGTATACAAATTTCTGAGTTCGGGACGCAGGCCCAGGGGTCGGGTTTTGACCGAATTCGGATTTTTGAGCTAAATTCTATATTTTTCAATTGAAATTTATTCCTTGAGCATAATTTGATGATAAAAATCTGAACTTGGTAGATTTGGAGCATTCGGAAGTTGATTCGAAAGGCAAACGCATTGCGAAGTAGTTTCGGGCTAGTTCGAGGTAAGTAATGTCTTTAAATCATGTCCTGAGGGTATGAAACCCCGGACTATGCCACGGGTTTTGGAATGCAAAGGTTGGAACTTTGGAAATATATTCCCTATTTAGGCAACTATTGAGTTGCGAAACTGATTTTTAAGCCTATGATTAATAGTATCGTTATATTTTGATATGATTTGGGCTGTAAGCCATGTTTGGGGCCTAGTGCCGATTTGTTTACTCCTTGGGGGATGTTTTACTATTTTCCTCACTGATACGTTATGATTTTCACTCAGTCTTTTCTTGATAATTGTTTTGACACTCTGAGTATTTTGATACTATTTATTGAAAAATAAAATACTGTTTTGGGTCGAGAACCCGGTATGTTTAAGGCCTAAGGGAAAATTGAGAGTGTCTGAATGAGTGAGGCTTTCAGGCCTATATTGTGAGGAGGCTTTCAGGACTTATATGAGGGAGGCTTTCAGGCCTATAATGTGAGGAAGCTTTCAGGCCTTATATGAGGGAGGCTTTCAGGCCTATATTGTGAGGAGGCTTTCGGGGCTTATGTTGTTATAGTGCTTGGGCTGTAGGAGCCCCTCCGCAGTCTGTACACACCCCTAGTGAGCGCATGTACCTATTGAGTGATGATTATTGCCTGCGGGGCTGATACTGAGTGATGATTATTGCCCGCGGGGCTGTTACTGAGTGAAATTAAGAATGCCTTATAAAGAAATTGTTACGAGAAATGATTATGGCCCGAGGTGCAGTTTTATGAAGATTTTTACTGAGTTGTCGAACTATGATTTACTTCGTCTTCCAACTGGATTTTACTGAGAATTTTACTGAGATATACTGATATTACACTTGTTTCAAAGGATTTCTGGAAACTGATTTTGAACTCATGTATTTGATGAATACTATCTGGTGACTTGGTATTTTACTGGCTTTTGTAAAATTGTGTATCTGTATTGTGTGTTTTATAATTCTCAGACTATGATTTATTTTCATTACTACTGAGTTGGCGTACTCATAAAGACTCCCTGTGCCTCTGTGCACAGATCCAGGTACCGATTTGGAGTAGTAGCTGTCTTGTTCGTTAGCAGCAATTCACGGGATTTCGAGGTAGTTGTTCAGCGTCCACAGCTTCTCCATTTCCCTTCCTTGATTAGTATTAGAAATTGATTCATAGGCATTTATTATGACATTGGCAGAGTTAGATTTATTTCTTTTTAGATGCTCATGATCATTGACTCAAGTCTTGGGAGGTTTTGTTTAGAGTATTATTGGGACGCTAAGACTAAATTACACTATTCTATGCTTGGTTGCATGCTTATTATTAAATTGTGAACTCTTATAATTGAACAAATGCGTAGTAAAGTGATGGTTGGCTAGCCTAGTTCCACGATAGGCGACATCACGGCCTGTTAGGATTTGGGGTCGTGACACATATACCCGTATAAATCCGTCCCGCGCCGCCCCACACTGCAAATCGTATTTTCATTCTTTTCTTTTTTTAATTCGATGGAAAATCTTTTCTAACTTCAGAGGTCATTTAGTCAACATTATTTTTATATTGTTTTCAGCTTTAGATATTATTTTATTTATAGCCTAAATTAATATACTCGCTTTTTTCCTTCTACATTTTTCTGCTTCGACTACTTGACTAGAACTCTTTGTATATAGGAAACATATGCAATGGAGAAACCTTTATATGTTGTTGCTATTTTTTTTTTCAGTGGGTTGATTTTAACTTTGGTGCTTCAAAATTTGTGATCTTATAATTTAATTAGGAAAAGTTGCAGGCTTCAAACTCTAAAAAGTTTTCAAAAATTGTAAGAACACTCCAAAAGAAAAAGAAACTAAATATATTTGCTTAAAAACATCTTTGGGTGCTAGTAAAACGAATAATTTTCTCATTCTTTTTTTTTTTTCTGGCTTAAGAGACGCATAACTCTATAAGTAGAAGCTTTAACTTAATTTTTCAATTAAAGATATAAAATAACAAGAACGTAGTCCCTTATAAAGGTACAGATATTTGAAGAATATTGGTGAAAAGGGATTAAGATAATAGATTGAAAACATTATACATAATATTTGGCTTAAACCCGCATAGACCCACAACCTGCTCCACACTGCATCATTTTTAAAACAATTATTTTAACGTGCCCCATACTGCATAGCCTTAAACCCCCAACAGCCCCGCGTAGCTGTAAACTTGCACCGCCTCGCACCTGCACCGTCCCCCTCTCCCCCTAACTAAATTATTACCTCAATTAAATAGGAAAAGGTTTTATAGGTAATTATAAAGGGTGATGGAGGAAAGATGCCATAGTAAGTCTTGAGAAGAAAATCATTTTATGAAAGTGAGAGTGCAATACAAAGCCATGTGAGAAAATACTATTGCAAGAAAATTATTTCTTGTTCTTCCACCTTTGAGTTGAGGTTTATGAGAAAAATTGTAACATAATATTTTTCATTCAATTTGTTCGCGGATTTCATTGATCAAAGAGTTGATAGCAATGATTGGTCTCGGTGTGGATACGCGCAACGTCTTCGTCTTATTGAAGATTTTTTTTAAATGAAACTCTTCTCGTCAGGTACGTCTTAGATATGATCTTTGACATGTAAATAAATTATAAACACGAAAAGATCGTTTTAGGATTGCTAGTCGTCTGATCCATGTTGCGAATATCTATATGTAATCCTTGCGACAGAACATCTTACATACGTGTAAATTGAAGAAAAAAAAGAAGATTTGTCCAGGAATAGGAGTAACTTGCTTGAAATTTGAAAAAGCAATATGAAAAGACATAAATTACCTCGAAAGGGAATAGAATGGAACCGGGAAAGTAGAACGGAGGAAACTGTCAAGTGGCTATGTGTTGGCTGTAGGCACGAAAGCTGCATAGGAAAGTACTCCCTCCATCTCAAATTATCCGTCTTGCTATCTAATATAATTGCATTCTACAAGTCAAGATAAAATAAATTATTTTTTCTATTTTACCTTTAACAATAATTGTTCTTGAAGATGAAGATAGCACATAAATAGAATAAATATTTAATGAAGAGAGATTATGTCTTAAGATATAAATTAAGGTAAAATAGTCCAACCTTCATCCTAATTAATATTTCTTAAGGGTCGTGTTTACGGATAATTTGAGACGATATATCAACTAATATGTAAATTGACTAGAATGCCCTCGATAAATATCGAAATAACCTAAATCACACACGTTGAACTTAGAATCTTATTTCATGCTTCTATATAGTACAACAATGTAAAAGTATATATATAAGGTTTCCACTTCTAATATTTCTTTTTTCTTGTGTAAAACTGGGAGTAAAAAGAGTCAAGAGGATGAAGACATTTGTTTTGAAAGGGAGTTGTAGCACCATAGAGTTGTGGACAACTTCCAACCTCCATGATGTTGTAAAGTGTTTAAATTCATTATAGGACGTCCCAGATTAACTTGGAAGTTTAATCAACAAAATCAAATCTGGCTTTTGAATTATGATGCATTTAAATAAGCACCTCTAAAATTGTTTGACCTTGTTACACTGTTCTGACCTCCACATATCTCTGCACACACATACCACAGTTCTAAGACACAATTAACTCAATTGCAGGAATTCAAAAAGAAATTCGAGGATCAAGCAGTTGTTCAGGAGTTACATAGAACTCGAGAAGTCCAGCTATGGAATTGTAAAGAAGAAGAAGTGTAAAGAGAGAAAGAGATAAAGAGAAATGTTAATAGTTCTTATTATGATTTGTAACTATGAATTACAATGCTATATAAGAATTGAGAGTGTACTACTATTTATTACAGCTGAAGGATTCTTTCTCTAATAGCTTTCTCTAACTGCCTAACTAACTTCATCTGACCCCTAACTAATTTTTAACTACCAAGCTGATGCGGCATTAAACTGGATTTTTCTTGAGCTTACTGTGTATTTTGTATATCAGTACTCCTTCCTGAAGAAGATCCTTGACCACAAGGATCAAAGTGAGGGAACCTAATCTTCAAGACAATAAAGAACTCCCATGCAGCACTATCAGCTGGCAACCCTGCTCATTTAACCAAAACCTGAGCAACAACCTTATTTCCCTTCTTTATCATCCTTCTATGCGGAATAGATTCTGGCACAATGTCAAGCCCTGGTAAGGTTCTTCGCTTTGCATCGAATTAAACCACATGCTCCACCGCTTGTGCGGGCCCCCGTCAATTCCTTTGAGTTTAGACTAGCAATGTCATTGGTATGGGGGTAAGTAACTTGTGTAGGTAACTCATAGCATTTTTTTCAAGAGAGAAACATGCACAGTGGGGTGTATTTTAACTGATTGTGGAAATAAGAGGGTGCATGCCACAGGGCCTACTTTCTTAGCAATCTGGAAGGGCCCATAATATTTGGAGGCCAATTTGTGGAAAGGTTGTGATGTAATGATCACTTGTATGTAAGGTTGAACCTTGAAGTATATAATCTCCTACTTCAAAAAATTTGTCACTTCTATGATTGTCAGCTTGTTGTTTCATCCTGAGTTGAGCTCTCAATAGGTGATGCAGCAATAATTGGAGCTTCATCTCACTATTAAGTAAGGTGTTATCAACCTCAGTAGAAGCTGATTTTCCTGGTAAATAGGGAAAGTGAAGTGGTGGTGGCCTGCCATAAAGTGCCTCATAAGGTGTAGTTTTTATGGCAGTATGGAAGAAAGTGTTATACCAATACTCGGCCATGTGTAAATAGAAATACCAATATGTGGCTTCTTTAGAGCAGAAACATCTTAGATATGTCTCTAAGCACCTTTTTAGGACCTCAGTTTGGTTATCTGATTGAGGATGATAGGTTGTTGAGGTGTTTAATTGAACTCCCTGAATTGCAAATAACTCCTGTCAAAATGTGCTTAAAAGTATTGCATCTCTGTCACTCACTATGAATCTGGTAGTCCATGTAGTTTTTATATGACCTCCATGAATACCTTAATTAGCCACAGACTGAGCAGTATAAGAATGTTTCAATGGGATAAAATGACTATATTTACTCAATCTATCCACTACGACTAAGATGAATTCAAATCTGTGGAATTTAGGAAGGTCATCTATGAAAGCCATACTGATTTGAGACCAAAGTACCTCAGGAATAGGGAATGGTTGCAAAAGGCCAGGGTAGGCTACCAAACCAGCTTTATTTCTCTAGCAAATGTCATCCCCTTGAACAAAGAGCTTGGCATCTTCTCTTACCCCATTCTGGTTGAATAATGAAAGGATCCTCTTAAGTGTTGCTTTTATGCCAGATTGACCAGCTTGAGGGGTAGAATGGCATAATGATATAATATTCCTTCTAAGCTGAGGGTTCTTTCCAACTACTAGCTTCACCTTCCTTCTCAACTGATTGTGAGTCCATGTACATTGACTGTGACTTGCTGGATTGGTCTGCAATTGTTCAATGAGGGTCTTCAAATCAGCATATGTATTTCGATTGCCAAAGATAGCCTGCAGCAACTCTAAACTAGTCATGGAGATTACTAAAGAGAATAACTCAGCTCCAGGTACCCTATATAGGGCATCCACTACTTTGTTTTCCACCCCTCTCTTGTATCCAATAACATAATCAAAAGGCATCAGCTTTGTTAGCCACATAAGCTGAGAATTTGTGTGTAGTTTCTGCTCCATTAGGAATTTGAGGGCCCTGGTTCTTATAATAAATTCTTAACAAGTAGGTATTGGGACAATTTTGTGACATCATAAGTCATAAATTGAAAGGGCAGCATGTGTGGGAGAGAGTGCTTTGCTAATAAAAGCAATAAGATGTCCATGTTGCATTAAAACGGTCCATATACTATGACCACTTGCATCAGTTTCAACAATAAAGGTCTTGTTAGCATCAGGCAATGCCAAAAGTGGAGCCTGAATTAATGCAGTCTTCACTTGTTCAAAGGCTTCTGAAACAGCAGGTGACAATTTGAATTTATCTTTCTTTAGGAGATCAGTTAGTGGCTTGCTAATGGTACCAAACCCTCTGATAAACCTCATGTAGTAACCAGCTAGCCCTAGGAATCCTCTAAGTTGTTTAACATTAGTAGGTAAGGGTCACTCCTTCACAACTTCTACCTTTTGAGGATTTGTTGAAACCCCTTGAGCAGTAGTAAAATGCCCCAAATATTCTATCTTTTTGAAACCCTAAGAAACATTTGCTCTACTTAGAAAATAGTTGATGCTTCTTCATTTCTCAAAAAACACACTTCAAAGCAACAAATGGTCATCCATATTGCTGCTCTATATCAGTATGTCATCAAAAAAGACTAATACATGCTTCCGAAAGAACTTTTGGAAAATTGAGTTCATTAATCCTTGAAAAGTTGTTGGGGCATTTGATAACCCAAAGGGCATTACTAAATACTCATAATGACCAGCATGAGTTCTAAAAGCAATCTTTGGTACATCCTCAACTGCCATCCTTAGTTGATGATAACCAGACCTCAAGTCTATCTTTGATAAGATTTTGGATCCTCCTAGTTCATCTAGTATATCTTCTACAATAGAAAATTTGTTTTTTATTATTTGCTTGTTCAAATCCCTATAATCTACACACAGCCTCCAAGTACCATCTTTCCTTCCAACCAAAACTACAAGTGCAGCGAAAGGGCTGCTACTTGGCTGAATAATAGCATGATCTAGCATCTATTTTACTAAGGTTTCAATAACATCCTTCTTGATTGAGGGATTTGTCACGACACAATTTCTCCCTCCGTAAAATTTTGTGACGCCACCTAATCTCTACGACTAGGTAAGCCTAACACTTTTCGAAAACGAAAATAAAAATAAAAAATTAACAACTAACAGTGATAGATAATTTAAATAAGCAGTTGAATGCCGCTCGGCATATACAATAATCAACTCTCGCTCAAATGTACATAACACTCCCAAAACCCGGAATGTCGTAAGTCACAAGCTACTATGAAGTTATGGTTACTCTATACATCAGTATCTATAGAAATGAAAGAAGAAACAACATAGGGGGATAGAGGGGGACTCCGAGGATCTACGGGCGCGGGCATATGTGCCTTGAAGTCTCCGAAATCAACAGCGACCGCAACTAAAGGCGAGACTGGTAGGAAGAACTTGGATCTGCACACGAAAAACATGTGCAGGAAAGGGCGTGAGTACACCACAATGGTACCCAGTAAGTGGAAGCCTAACCTCAGTCGAGTAGTGATGAGGTTAGGACGTAAATGTGCAGGGGGATCTCCCGGAATACCGTTCTGTAGTCCCAAACGTAAATGTGCAGGAGGATCTCCCGAAATACCGTTTCGTAGTCCCAAAGTAAATATGCAGCTCAAATAATAGAATGTAACAGCTACAACATGAAATCCTACAGTTTAGACTAAGTACAAGTCAAGGAAAAACAAGAAAATTGACAAAACATGCCGCACGGAATTCCGATAAACAATTAAGGCAAGTAGGCATGTTATTCTAGTCTAACATGATATTACACATGCTGGTAAGACACAAATAAGGGGGAAACAGGTTATTACTTAGCAGAAATCGGGTTTTCACAACAATTAGCCCGTGTACGTACTCGTCACCTCACGTACACGGCGCTCACATATCAAAACAATACCAAATCCTAAGGGGAGTTCCCCCACACAAGGTTAGGCAAGCCATTTACCTCGAACCAAGCTCAATCAATACGTAACAATGTTTTTTCAACGAAAATCCAACTCTGAATGGACAAAATCTAGTCAAAATCAGTTACATAACATAAATATAACTACAAGGAATTAATCTAGCTACTTAAATTAAAGCTAAAACAAGAAACTGGAAAATCGCCCTAAAAAGCCTCACCGGGCCCACGTCTCGGAATGTAATAGAACTCCATGGTGAGTGTTCTGAAGTTCATTTTGATATCCCCCAATGTTAATAGCCCTTGAACTCCTAGTACCACCCCCACAAGATCCCAAGAGCAGTAGAAAGAACTCAGCTGAAAATTCAGCTCCCTGTAGAAGCCAAGAGAATTGGCAAACTATATCCACCTTCAACATGTTTCCATTAGTAGCTGCTACTAGTTGTGGTGTAGTGCTCTCACATGGCATTTTAATCTCTCCACTAACTCATGATCCATAAAATTGTGAGAGCTTCCTGTGTCCACTAAGATGTGTAAGGGTTTTTGAGAATGATACCCCAGCCACTCTTAGTGCCATGTACCCCAAGGATCCATTTAGAGCATGAATGGAAATTCTCACCTGCTCCATTGGTTGTGACAATTCCATCTCCTACTCTTCTAATTCATTCACTAATTCCTCTAAAAACAACTCCTCTTCTGGTTCTTCTAATTCAAGTAAGTATATCTGCTTCAAATTCTTACATTTATGTCCCACTACATATTTTTCATTGCAAAAGTAGCATAGACCTTTAGTCCTTTTTTCATTCATCTCGGCTAGACTCAGAGTCCTCCTGTTGAATCCCTTAGAAGTTCCAGCATTACCTTGGCTAGGAGTTGGCAACAATGGTCTGCTATTATTTCTTTGATCCATGCTCCTTCTGGAACACTAGTTGGTGCATTGTTTACTGAAGAAGGTTGTCTAATATTAGCTAAATAAGCCTCTAGCATTCTAGCAGTTTTGTACACTAGGATAAGGTAGTGAGATTGGTGAGTTTTACAGCAATATTCAACTCATCTTTCAGTCCACCAAGAAAACAACTTATGGCATTTTCTTGTGACAGACTAACTTTAGTGAGATTCCTTTCAAAAACAGCTTGGTACTCCTTGACAATACATGTTTGTCTGATCTTCTTGATCTCTTTCATAGGATTATCAATGTCGACTCCAAATCTTTCCACCAATGCCATCACATACTCAGTCAAGGTAGCTGGTTGGAGATATTGCTTATACCTCATAAATGCTAAATGACAATGTATAGCTTCACCTTCTAACTACATTGCAGCCACTCCGCCCTTTCTTCAGCGTGAACCTTCTCCATGGAGAAGAATTGCTCAATTTTGAATAGCCAGGACTTCAGATCTTCCCCATTGGACCTCAAGAATTCCATTCTCGACCACCTCAAGAAATTGGTGTTGTGATGGTTATGACTGGCAAGACTCTTTTCTCTTCGTGACCTTTCATCAGATGGTTCACCTTCATGTTGTATCAGAGTTTTATCCCTTCGATTTTCTCCAGAATGAATCAACTGTTCCTTTAGTTCAAGAACATTCTGGTCCAAACGTTTCAGATTTGAGACCTCTCCAGCTAAAGCCCAACATTTGCGATTAATTTCTACATCAATTCACGTAAATCTGTTGGTTCTTCTGTCGATGTGTCATTTGATCGAACACCTTCCGCCATGACTGCCGAGGATGATCAGCTCTGATACCACTGTTAACAGCAAGAATTCAACAAGGAATTCGAGGATCGAGCGGTTGTTCAGGAGTTACAGAGAACTCGAGAAGTCCAGTTATGGAATTGTATAGAAGAAGAAGTGTAAAGAGAGAGAGAGGGAGAGAGTGAGAGGGGGGGGAGAGAGAGAGAGAGAGAGAGTTAGAGAGAAAAGTAATAGTTCTGATTATGATTTGTAACTATGAATTACAATATTATATAAGAATTGAGAGTTGACTATTGTTTATTACAACTAAAGGAATCGTTCTCTAACTGCTTTCTCTAACTCCTAACTTAGAGAGAAAAGTAATAGTTCTGATTATGATTTGTAACTATGAATTACAATGTTATATAAGAATTGAGAGTTGACTACTGTTTATTACAACTAAAGGAATCTTTCTCTAACTGCTTTCTCTAACTCCTAACTTAGAGAGAAAAGTAATAGTTCTGATTATGATTTGTAACTATGAATTACAATGTTATATAAGAATTGAGAGTTGACTACTGTTTATTACAACTAAAGGAATCTTTCTCTAACTGCTTTCTCTAACTCCTAACTTAGAGAGAAAAGTAATAGTTCTGATTATGATTTGTAACTATGAATTACAATGTTATATAAGAATTGAGAGTTGACTACTGTTTATTACAACTAAAGGAATCTTTCTCTAACTGCCTTCTCTAACTCCTAACTAACTTCAGCTTACGCCTAACTAACTTTTAACTACCAAGCTAACGTGGCATTGAACTGGATTGTTCTTGAGCTTAATGTGTATTTTGTATATCAGGCACTCAGAAGCCCCAAGCAACAATTGCTTAGAAAAAATTAACCTTTACCTAGCTCAACCCCACAAACTGGATCATGGAATTAAAATTGTCCAAAATCATATAAGGATACAACCAGGCACGGAGCCAAAGACCAAGTTACGGATTCAGCAAAATCCGGTAACTTTGGTCCAAACTTTGTATTTGTCTTAAAAATTATTATAATATGTATAAATTATTAGCTTAGAACCCAGTAACTTAAGAAGACTAAAATACTAAACCCATAAACTTCAAATCATGTTTTCGCCTCTGGATACAACTCATTTCTTCATACAATGTGACACTCAAAAATCCCTCCTCCCCTCTGCATGCCAAGATATGACATCTGAAGGGCGGACAATATTACATGATACCCAATGTTAGATATATAGAGAATAGGGTGAAGCTGGCTTTGAAACCCATATTAAGAAAATAGACCTAATTCAGCCTAGAAAAACTAGCTCATGAGGTGAGTTGCCCAATAAGAAGAAATAGAATCCTTTAACCACAGTGGAACATTCTAACACAATGATTCTAGTGATAACCATAATATAAATACAAGTGGGACGCAGTAGATGGTAGGTTCAAAATATTATGAGCTCTACCTGGAGTAGTTGGTAGGGTCAAACCCAGCTTCCACGAGTCAAGCAAGGTTGTGGCCATGTATCTTTACTTACTTGGAAATTTATTCCAGCATCTCACCTTTTCAACTTACCTAAAATTGAGGCATAATTGTTTTGGTTGTATCTCAGTATGACGTCTTCCTTAAAACATTAGGGAAGAGATCACTATTGACTAAAGAGTCTGATAACTATATAAATCTCATGATCTTTTAAAGATATCTACTCAATTTAAGGCTAAAATTATTTCGTAGTTAATCAAAGAACAATTAATTACAATAATAAATACTAGGACACATTAGGGGGGGAATAGGTGAAACGAAAAGCATGAATCATCATAATGCCTAGGTAATTCAATTCTGTACAAAGGTTACAGAAGAAAGTCATTTACAAAAAGTATTTCATCCTGTCATCTTTTCTCATAGCGTTGTATACAGCTTGAACCTGGAGAGTGCAATGAAATTGCATATCATTATAATGAAAACGATGGAGTAGATTGTCGTATTTAAGGTGCAATAGATATACCTGCTCACTAGAAACAACTTGAATTGGCCCAATGTTCACTGATACATATTTCCCCCCTGAAGATAACTTCTGCCTCACCTTGCCCTGCATAGAAAAGCAGAAACATCATTTTGGATCAGTCCCACACACACACAACAGCGCACACACGAGTGTGTATACACATAGGGGTCGTTTGGTACGATAGATAAGCAAAAATAATCGTGGGATTAAAATTTAGTACTGCTTCATCCCTTGTTTGGTTACTAATTTGGGGATAAGTTATCCCAGAATTAAAATAGTATCGAGATACTTATACTTACCAGGAGATGTAATGTAATAGTATTCCCAGGATAAGTTATCCCGGGATAAAACATTAAAATTGATAATCTCAGGATTAATACAACATACCAAACAGTCAATAAGAAATGATACCAGTATCACTAATCCCAACATAACTAATCTCAACATAACTTGTCTTCGAAACCAAACAATCCCATAGTATTTGATATACATATGTAGTTGACTTTCTGCTGTTTAAAATAAAAGATGCGTTCATGAATAGAACAGTGAATTTTGCGCTTGCCACTTTGGTAATTAGAAGTCAATAATTTCAGATTTCCATGATATAGAGCTGCAAACCTGCTTATTGCCTATACATTTTTGTTACCAAGTCCCCATTCCTCTCCATGCACTCACAGGCATAAACACATGTTTCTAAGAATACATCCCCATTTATCCTATTCCTTTTCACTCTTTTCTTTTTAAGGAAGCGGTGTCCCAGAAGTGACAGAATTGTCCGCAAATGCGAAAATCGCTGGACAGTGTTATAATTCGAAGGTTTAGCTCATTCTTCATTGTTAGGAGATTTGGAGCTCGGCCAGAGGCGGCTTTTGGAGGGATTTTCACCACACTTTAGAGGGTAAGCAATCTCTACTTGATTTTGATGATAGATCTTGATTCCCCATTGTTTTCTGCACTTGGAATATGGATTTGAAGGTGAAAAATTGGGGGTTTTGTGCTACAGTTTGGAGAGTGATTATTTGGGAGTTGAACCCTGATTTGAAGTTGGATTTGAGTGAAACTTGTATAATTGGACTCGTATTGAAATGACTAATTCAGATTTGTGACTTTTGTCGGGTCTCAGGATGCTGACCCGAGTTGACTTTATGGGTTAACTTTACGTATTTGATTAACGATTGAGCCTTATTGCTACGTTATTGTTTCCTAAAGCACTATTTGACAACATAGAGTGTTATTTGACTAGATTCGAGCCGTTCGGAGGTCGATTCGCATAGGAAGACATTTTTAGAGTATTGACTTGACTCGTTTGAGGTAAAATCTTGCCAAAATTGGATTGAGGGACTAGTTGCTTAAGTTATTGATGTTGGCTACGTGCCGAGGTAGCATACATGCGAGGGGTTGAACCTATGTGTGTGCACTGGTCTATCCATGTTCGGGGTAGTTCTTGGGCTATGTTATGCCTTGTTTGGGATATTGTGATTCTTGATATCATTCTTTATATGGTTGTATGACTACGTAACCTCGTAATCATGCTAGAGATCATGTGTAGGTTTGCTTGTCCCTGTTTGAACATGATACTCATTGTTGTGTGGCGTAACCGCCTAATTTGAGCAGTATTTGTGCACTTCGCACATGCATACATGTTAGCATGCTATTTGATCAGGTCCAGAAGTACGTGATTTGATATCCATTGACTGTATATATGGATTCTTGTATATGTTTGAGTTATGGACTGGTTTGACAGCACGTGAGTTGTTCATGCGGGTTGAATTGACTACGGCACGTGATGTGTCTGTGCGGATATTATGACTATGGCACGTGAATTGTTCGTGCGGATGTTTTGACTATGGCACATGAGTTGTCCATGCAGCGTGTGGATAAGGATCCACCCCCCTAGGGTCGTCCTCTCATGTTTCTCCTTGATGACGTACACATGGCTGTGGAAAACTGATCAGTGTTGGGTTTTTTTGTATCTTCTCTATATGTAAATCCTTATACATGACTTTTACTTCGTATCTCCACTATGCTAGCTCCGTATTTGTGTTAATGCTTCTTTATATATTGTCGTTTATGTCGATAAAATGATACACAGTACGTATCTTCTCTAGATGTGTCTCTCTTGTGTGACTTAACATGCCTATATTGTATATCTTCTCTATATGTTGGAACGTTGTTCTGTTACGAAGCTAGTGCATATCTTCTCTAAGTGCACTGTTGGCTTTATCTGCATTCATGCGTAGATTCAGTTATTGTTACTGTATATTCGTATGAATCATGAACTGTACAGATTTATCACGTGAGTATTATTGGTGATTCTAGTCGCTACCTCTCCGAGGTTAGTCATGATACTCACTAAGTTTATTGGGTTAGTTGTACTCATACTACACTCTACACTTAATTGTGCAGATCCATGTGGGACCTAGCTGAGAGCTGTGCTGGATTATTGTTGAGCTGCTGAGAGATAAGGTACTACATTACCATCACAGTCATTTGCGTCTCTTCCTATTTCTGTTACTGTTGTTAGTCAGACAGTATTTTTAGATTACCACACTTGTACTCCTGTTGTAGAGCTCATGACTCTGTATTACCAATTCTGGGGGATTGATTGTATTGGCGCAGTCTTTATTTCTTTATTACCATGACTCTGTATTACCACACTTGTCTTTAGGCTTGTATTATTCTGTAATTCGTTATCTTGTTGCGATATTGTTTATGATTGGCTTGCCTAGCAAGTGGGTTAGGTGCCATCACGACCAGAGATGGTTTTGGGTCGTTACAAGTGACAACAATGAACTGCTGGCAGCGAAAGGTTCATCCTCACAGCTAGCATATGGACCCATAAAAAAAGCAGTATACTTGCTTGGACAGTCAATAAGTGGATAGCCCTTATTTTCATTTTCCTAATAAGAGCTAATATATAAAAGCTGAAAAGTTTAAGCTTACACGAGGTACCGGAAGATAGTAAATTACCACACATTTTAATGATCTCCTAACAAAAAAAGGTTACTGCCTAATGGTTAGCGTATGGACCTCAAGGAAAAGCAGAAATGTTTGGATAGTCAGAAACCGGCAAGTCCTTGAGTTTACAATTTTCCTGATAAAAACTGATACATAAGAGAATGCTTTGGAGCTTACACTACATATCCACTAGCAGGGGAAGGTCACCAAAGGTTAGCATTTTGACCTCGAGGAACAGCAATTTACTTGCTCGGACAGTCGGAAACTAGTACATCAGAGAGCTCTTCAAGCCCTCAATTTTACAATTTTCCATAAAAGCTAATGCAGCCAAACTAAGTTGACTACCATTAAGAGTAAGTATCTGTTAAGAATCAATTAGGATGGTTACATATCGATTGGGATGAGTACATGCTTGTAGTCACGAAATATTTTCCTATTTTACAACATGGATAAATGCCACTTAAAACCATAATAACTTTAGGGAATAATTAAGTTGGAAAGATGCCAAAAGTTTCTTTCTTATTTCTTCACACACTAGGATGTTGTGTCCCTATTTTGATATAAAATAACAAGCACGTATGGATGCCCAAGCACTGTAAGCAAAGATGGTCCGGAGGAGGAAGCTTCGATTCATCACTATCTAGCAATCTCCGAACAACACAAACCACTCAGATTGGATGCCCAAGCACTGTATGCAATGGCTCCTCACAGGAAGATGTATCATGTATGTGCACAGCCTACGTGTCATCTCAACCTCCTAGTTTCATATGCGCCAGCGCGTGAACCATCTCATACGGATCTCTTTTGAAAGCAATCATTCCACCGAGATCATCCAAGCCTTTCTCATCATTCCGACTAATTACCACTCTCTGAATCTCAACAGTTTAGCCTGTTTAGGTTCAAGCAACTACCAATGCTTTTTTCATCAGCTCAGTTCTTGCTTCGATTTTGTGCTTTTTTTATTTCTCTCTCCTTCATCTGAGTTGCTTCAAGCATTTCTGCTTCGAGTTTAAATGCCTTCAAACCATTGCCTTTGAATTCTCTATGTTGTTAGTTAATGGAGCTTAACAGAGATTAATCTCTTTTTCAGTATGTGATCCCCTTTCTTCTATTATTCTCTACTTAATTAAAAAGAGAGGGGTTCAAGGACAATCGAGTCGTCATCGTCATCCAGTTGCTAGGCTGCTATCATAGGCCAACGTAGTAATCTATTCACTATTTCGCTTACATGACGACTTCATCCTGTGCATCAAGGATTCTTCTTTGGTTCATTCAATCACATCTCAATTAACAAAAACATTTTCTCTGCAATCTATTTCTTTTGTCCTCTTGGATTATCACCTTAGCTTAATGCATCAAAAACTATAGTTAAAGGAATGTATGAGTCTCATACTCTTCCTTAATTTACACTTAACTTCTATCCTCTTTGCACCTGCATATCTATATAATTTATATCGATTAGGTTTGACCGATAACATTAATTATTCTAAAACTTTCTTGGTTGACTCTGTCATGTGCAGGCCTGGACATCGGACGCTAGTCACAGAACTTGAATCACCAATCCATATCAAACCTTTTGTTGCTTTTACATCCACGAATTATTCTGATAACTAGGAACATCTAAGTATCTCAACTTTACAAAACAAATGGTCTCATCTGTGACGCATAGGTAAGATTGAAGAAATAACTACTTTACATGATCACAAATATCAAGACGATTATTTTGGATGTTTAAAATGAAGGTGAGATGAAAAATGGATGTTTACAATGAAGGTGAGATGTAGAGAGTTGATTGTCTTAAAGATCGACTAGTGTCAAAGGCTACACTTAGATAAATGGTATCGACTATACTGATACTTTCTCTCAGATGGCTAAAATTGCATCTGCTCATCTCCTTATTTATATAGCCCATGTTCCATTTGCCACTTCATCAATTGGACACTAAAAATGCTTTTTTACATTGAGAGCTTTCTGAGAAGTTCTAAATGGAACATGCAATATGGCCAATCTTTTGGGCTAGTGGGGTCCATCTTATATACGCATAAGCTTTGGAAGAAGATTTGGCTGGCAATATTTTTACTTGGAGCCAAAGTATCTGACAAAATGGACCTTGGGCCTAACTCAACCCCAAAAGCTAGCTTATGAGGTGAGGATTGCCCAAGACCTTGGACCTTGACCTATTGCAGTTGCCATGGCTTGAGACCCATTGGCCATTGTGACTGTTGGAAGAGATTGAGAATATGACATACCAGTGAAAAGAGATTTGTTACCAGAAATATGATCAGATGCACCTGAATCAATGACCCGAGACTCAGAGGTTGAAGATTGGGAGACACAAGTCACGCTACTATCTGTTGGAACAATAGAGGCTAATCCTGAAGATGTCTGTTTACGTGCTTTGTACTGAAGGAACTCAATATAATCTGATAACGAAACCATCTGGATTGGATTCAATGAATTGGATTCAACGGATTGTGAGTTAAAGGCTTCTGATGTGAATGCCATTATAATGTTACGCCAGAGAATATAAAAGTGGTCGGAATTTGATTTAAACTTGAATGAAAAGACTCGGAATAACCTCCCGAGTAATCTGTCCAAAAGAGGTTTTGTCAGAAACATCACTGTAGCTGCCGGAAAGTGAGTGTAGTTGCCGGAAAACCTCAAAGTGATCAGAATTAAAAAAAAAAAGGTATGGGTAGGCTCGGATTTGCTGCGCGACCAGGCTGTCCTGAAGAAGCTCGGCCAAAAAATGGCCGGAAGAAGCCTCACGCGTCGACGCGTAACGTCGGAGACTCGCCGGAAGATATTTTCCCGGCGCATGAGGGTGCATGGGAGGGGGTCTGCCGGAAAAATTTTAACGGGTTGGTCGCAGGAAGTTGATCTACCTCGTGGGGGTGTTGGTTTTTGCACAACACTGACGGATATGGACTTTTTCGGCGGATAATGTTGTTTTGCCGGAAAAAGACCAATTTCTTTTTCTTCCCGGAGTCGCTGGAATTTATGCACAACGATAAATATCTCACGATAGCTCTGATACCATGATAAATGGACCTGGAGTCTAAAGCTTGCTTTATAAATGGTTATGGAGATACAATGATGGAAAAGAGAGCATATGGAAGAATCTTATAAATGCCAAGTATGAGAAGAAGGAAGTATGGAGACCTCCAGTTGTCATTACTTCCTCAAACGGGAGCATCTGGAGCAACATAAGTAAATTGTGGAGTGAATTCTTGCAACATACTAAATTGAAGTTGGGGAATGGAGCAAAAATCAGATTCTGGAATGATGTATGGGTGGGGGATGTGAGACTAAAAGACAGGTTTCCATCCTTATACAACTGCTCTCTTAATAAAGAAGGTAGTGTGGCTGACAGCTGAATTCCAAAAGAGGTTTTAATGATTGGGAGATGGTTGAAGTTTGTCAATTTTTTCAGTTAATGGACACAGTTGTGATAGAGGAAAATAAGGAGGACACCATGGTTTGGACAGCAAGCGCAGATATGAAGTATTATGTCAAAAGTGGCTATAAACTTCTTCAGAAACAAGCAGACCATTATGTATCTAATTGGCCATGGAAAATGCTATGGAGTACAAAGGCACCTGTTAAAGTAGCCCGCTTTGGATGGTTAGTTATCAGAGAGGCCTGCTTAACTCAACACAATCTGCAGAAAAGAGGTTTATCTGGAATCAGTCAACCATCTGTTCATTCATTGTAAAATTGCAAAGCAATGCTGGGAACTATTCCTGAACCTCTGTGGAGTTACTTGGGTTATGCCCTCAAACACAAGAAATCTACTCGCTTACTGGCAAGGACAGAAGATAAGAAAGGTGATGAGGCAGATTTGGAGATCTATCCCATTATGCATATTTTGGACCATCTGGAGTGAGAGGAACAATGTTTGTTTTGAAAATAGAAGAAGTCAGATTTCTAGAATCAAAAACTCTTGTCTACATAACTTGTTTTTTTGGTGTAAGAGGCGTCTGTTAGAAAACATGGATCAGTATATGGAATTCTTGGATTTGTCAGGAAAGATGTAATTGGAAGTTTTACGTAGATGTTGTCTGGTCTTTTTTGTAATTTTCTGTACCACCTTGGTACTTTTATCAATAAAACTTTACCTTATCAAAAAAAAAAAGCTAGCTAATGAGGTAAGGATTGCCCAAGACCATATAAGGAGACCAAGGACCTCCGATGTGGGACAACTCAACAGTATCATTGTGTGGTAGAGAATGGTTGATCAATTTCCTTTTCTTTTTATTAGTTCTTGGAGCCCAAGTTTGGGTCCTATAAAAGGAGGGTCATCTCTCTCATTTCAAACACACCTTCAGATACAAAAGTAGAATATTTCTACTAGCTTTTGTCTTCCTTTTCATTATAAAGTATTTTGTAAGAGAGTGGGTCTTGGGAAACACTTGTGTGAACCCTTTCTTTGGAGTGATCTTGTGAGGTTATTCTCTTGGGGTATTTGGGACTAATTAGAGTATTTACTCTAATTTTGTACTCTCTTTTGTACTTTTGTTGATATAGTGAAATTGCTTATCTCCGTTTATGGACGTAGGTCTCCTTGACCGAACCACGTTAAATTTGTGCCTTCTTTATCTGCTTTAATTACCGTTATTATCAACTTGCATTGTCTTTGTTAATTATCATTATAACTTTGTTTGGCTAAATTCCGCAATACCCGGGTTTCCGATCCTAACAAATTGGTATCAGAGCCGGATCTAACCGGGATAGTTTAAATAGCCAAAATGACTCTAGCAAAGACTTATGTTGAGAAATTTGACCAAAGTGCAAACTTCGGAATGTGGCAAT
Organism: Nicotiana undulata; assembly: GCA_005239495.1. Classification (NCBI taxonomy): domain Eukaryota; kingdom Viridiplantae; phylum Streptophyta; class Magnoliopsida; order Solanales; family Solanaceae; genus Nicotiana; species Nicotiana undulata. Next base: position 9,985 of record ML270947.1, on the reverse strand, counting down.
TAAAGATGGAAGTTATCCTAATTCAGGATGGCTTAGCTTTAGCACTGCAAGGAAAGGAGAAGAACCAGGATAAAATGTCGGACGAGGAGTTTGCCGTCATAACAAAAAGGCAAAAGCAGGTATTATTTTAAATCTCTCAAATGAGGTTTTGCGTGAAGTTGCAGCAGAAAGCTCAGCCAAAGGCATATGGGAAAAGCTGAAAACCCTGTATATGAAAAGGACAGTAGAAAACAGGCTTTACCTAAGCAAAAACTCTACATTTTTCGTATGAATGAAGGTACCTCTATAATACTTTCGGTTCTCTTCTTATGGATTTGAGTAACATAGATGCTGAAATCAAAGATGAGGATCAAGTTGTGTTATTGTTTGTTTCATTACCCCAGTCGTTTAAACATATAAGAGATACTATGCTTTATGGAAAGGATAATATCTCTTATAAAGATATCAAATCTATTTTGAAATCAAAAGAACAAATAGATACAGATATTACTGGGGAAACTAGCGGGAACCAAGGGGAAGGCTTGTTTGTAAGAGGTAGATCCAATAAGAAAGATTCAAGTAGTGAGAGGCCTAAATCAAGGTAAAAATCTAGATACAGAAATGTCATGTGCAAATATTGTCATAAGAAAGGTCACATTATTTTTGAATGCTTTAAGTTGAAAAACAAAGAAAAACATACCAAAAAAAAAAATGAGCACAAAACTGACACTGCCCAAGCAAGAGTAGCTGCTGATGAGACTGAGGGAACTATTTTTTTAGCAACTAATAATAGTTTCAAATCTAACAATGAATGGATTTTAGATTCGGGTTGTTCTTATCATATGCGTCCCAATCGGAATTTGTTTACCACATATGAATCTGTTGAAGGTGGAGTTGTCTTGATGGGCAACAATGCTGTCTGCAAAGTTATTGGAAAAGGTACAGTCCGAATCAAAATGCACGATGGTGTGGTGAGAACTCTCACCGATGTTATGTTCCCGACTTGAAGAAAATCTCATCTCTTTGGGCACTCTAGAATCTCTTGGGTGCAAGTACACAGGTGAAGGTGGAGTTTTGAAAGTTTCTCATGGTACTCTTGTGATCATGAAAGCACGCAGATCTGGTACGTTGTATACTCTATTGGGATCTACTGTTACAGGTGCTGCAGCAGTTTCAACATCAGATAAATCAGATTCTGACATCACCAAATTGTGACATCACCAAATTGTGGCATAAAAAAAATCACATACTTGGGTTCGTGGGGTTATGGGTTTTCACCTTGTTAGGAGATTAGTGAGCAATATGAGGAGAGGTAAGGGATTTATATATGGTATTCATCGACTTAGAGAAGGCTTACGATAAAGTGTCGAGGGAGATTCTGTAGGATGCTAGAAGTGTTCCTGGCTATTGAGGGCATGTATGATAGGGCTAAGACTCGGGAGAGGACAGTGGGAGGAGACTTGAAATACTTTCAGTTGTGATAGGGTTGCACCAAAGGTGAGTCGTCAACCCATTTTATTTGCCCCGGCGATCGACGACACACTGGCGCGCCATATTCAAGGAGAGGTGATGTGGTGCATGTTATTTGCATATGACATTGTACTGACTAACGAGATGCAAGACGGTGTTAACGAGAGGTTAGAGGTTTGGAGACAGACCCTAGAGTTTAATTGTTTCAAGTTGAGTAGTACCAAGACAGAATACTTGGAGTGCAAGTACAGTGGTCCGAATCAGGAAGTGGACGAAGTCACGAGGCTTGATCCACAAGTCATCCCTAGGAGAGAGTTTCAAGTACCTTTGGGTCAGTTATACAAGGGAATGAACAGATTGACGAGGATGTGGGCCGGGTAAATGAAATGGATGCTCACTTCCGGTATTTTGTGTGATAAGAATGTGCCACCAAACTTAAAGGTAAGCTCTATAGAACGGTAGTCAGACCGACTATGTTGTATGGGACTAAGTGTTGCCAGTCAAGAACTCCCATGTCCAAGATTGAAGGTGGCTACAATGACGATGTTGAGATGGATGTGCGAGCATACCAGGTTAGATAAAATTAGAAATGAATTCGGGACAAGGTAGGCGTGGCCCCTATAGAGGACAAGATGCGGGAAACGAGACTTAGATGGTTCGGGCAAAAAGGCACGGGTGCCCCAGTGAGGAGGTGTGAGAGGTTGATCTTGGAGGGTCTAAGGAGAGGTAGAGGTAGGCCGAAGAAGTATTGGAGAGAGGTGATTAGGCAAAACATCGTGATGCTCCAGCTTACTGCGGACATGACCGTGAATAGGAAGGTGTGGAGGTTGAAAATTAAGGTAGAGGAGGTTAGGTAGCCGAGCGTTATCCTTTCTTGCACCAGTAGCTTTAATGGTTACTTAGTGCCAGTCTTGTATTTCTTTATTTCTAGATTTTTGTTATTATTTGTTGTTTTTTTTGCTTCGGTTTTCTGATTGCATTACTTAGTGTTAGTTTTGTAACTTCCCGTCGGTTTTCTGATCAGTTTGCTTGTTGTTGCTCCTTCCTTTTATCTTTCCTGAACCGAGGGTCTACCGGAAATAGCATCTCTACCTTCTTCAAAGTAGAGGTAAAGTCTACGTATACACTATCTCTCAGACCCCACTTGTGGGATTACACTCGGTTTTTGTTATTGTTGTTGTTGTCGTGGGATTATGGGTTAACGGAATCTAGTCCTAGACTCGGGTTTTGACCATGTGGGCTTGGTTTGACTTTTATTGACTTTTTAGAATAGATTAAAGATTGAAGTTTATTGTATGGAATTGGTTTTTATGACTTTATTTGACATTATTGAGTATCATATGGATAGATTTGAGACGGTTGGAGGTGAATTCTGAAGCAAAACTGGTATTGGATTGTTAAACTTGTTCCAGGAAGAGGCAAGTTTCTTGGTTGACCTCGACTTGAGGGAAACTACTAGTAAATGGTCTTATGTGCTATGTGATATGTGCTTAGTGTGTTGGGGGCGATGTGTATGCGTAGTGACAAGCGTATATATGTACGCCAAGGTTATAGCATGCTCGGGTAGAGTTGGTCTTATTCATGCTTTTGTTCGTTTCAATGTATTATTCGTCTATGCTATAACGGGTTGTGGGACCACGCAATTATTCACATGTTAGTGAACATGTTTAGGCCTTGTTGTCGGACATGAGCTAGATGTCTTTTGATATGTTGGTTGCCTATTGCACCTTAGTCGTGCTTATCCTTTTCGTGGTGTAATATGTTTACTCATCTTGCCATATATATTTATATGCATTCTACAATGCTTGTCGTTGATACACATATGTTTGGTATGATGGATCGGATTGCACGGCACAACGATATGGTCATTGGATCGGGTTGCACTCCGCAATTTTGCAACGGATATGATATCTCGTGCTTATTTTTTATGTATTACTTCTCCCTTGTGGAATTGGTTCATAAGGTTATGCTTATGTTGTTATATTCGTGAAATTTGTTTATTAGTTCTCTTATTTGATCCTTTTATTACTTATGCGCCTTTTCTCTTGTTTTGTTTTCTGTTTATTACTTGCACTAGCTTATAAAGTAAGTGTCATGTCTTAGCCTCGTCACTAATTCGTTGAGGTTAGGCTCGATACTTACTGAGTACAATGTGTCGGATATACACATGCTATACTTCTACATTTTTTATGCAGATTAGTTATTGGTACCAGCGGAGTTCATAAAGGTGCTTAGGTGTGGACATTGCAGACTCGAGATAGTGCTGCATATCAATTTGCAGGCCTTGGAGTTCCCTTCCTTATATTTATTACTGTTACTTGATTCAAACAGTATTGTATTTACTTCAAACCTTTGTATTTAGCACTCAGTAGAACTCATGTACTTGGTGACACTATTTCTACTTTTACTCCAGTATAACATTTATTATCTATGGCATAAACCTAATTTAGCAAATTGTTGTAATTCTTTCCATTGTTATTGAATATTTGGTAGTTGTAAACTGCCTAGTCAGTGTATTAGATGTCATCACGATCTTTGGTGGGATTTGGGTCGTGACAGTAATCCAGCTCCTTGATTCTTCAAAGTTCGCCTCGGGAATTAGTGAAGAACGCTTTACATTTTGTATTTAGTTTAAGGAAGTGGGTTGGTTGTCTTGGCTAAGTTGAAGAAACTCAAAAGCTCATAATTGCATGGTTCATTTCTCTCGGTTCTTCGTTTTTCAAAACTTCAGTGCTTTTATTATATTAGAAAGCAGAATTCTATCATAGACCATCAAAATTTTCATTAGTTTAGTCTACCCACTAAGAGTTACTTGCACTAATAAAAAAAAAATTAATAACCGAGAAACCGCCGAGGCTAGTGGTGCAAGGTTCGGAAATCGGTGGATAATGGGTCCTCTCTACTCTTCTCACTTAAATACCATGCTTTTGTCTGCAACAGAGATCGAACACGTGATATGTGCCTAACTCATGCATCACGCATTGTGCTCTTACCACTAGATCAAAGCATCTGGGGTATTCACACTATGCTTCTTTGAAGCTAAATGTTTTAAATTAAGCTTATGGTAAGCCAAGGAGCAGTTGTGTTCCGCATCGTCGAAGATTGTTAAAGCCTTCCTGTCTCAAATGAACTTGCTAAGTTGAAGGAAAATTTTAACTTCACATTCATTTGAGTTTTCATCTCATAGTTTCCAAGTCAATATTCAAGCAAGTTACCAATGGCAGAAATTGTTGGGCAATGCATAATATTATATTGTAATGAAAATTGCATCTAAGCATAGACAACCTCAGTTCAAAGGCAACCTCACGACTTCTCCTATTTCTTTATCATACAAGCATTCTTAATTCGATGATCCTTCTTAATAACATAGCTAAGTTGCTACTTCTTCATACAGTTCTAGCTAGTTCATTAACTTGATTTCAATTAATACCAAATAGCAGGTGCCAATGGGCTATATAGCACTAGAAAAAGATAATCCTGCCATCCAAATTTCCCAAGTCCTAAAGCTTCAACTTTAATAAGTAATATAGTCACCCAAATCTAAATAGGTGCAAAACTAGTGTATTATCATTTTCACTTACCTCAGAGATGGGCTGTTGTATCACTGATTCAACAGCAACAACCATAGCATGCACAAAATCATCACCTCCAGTACCAATAGCTGTAAATCCTCTTTCAGTAGGGTAAGAATTCACCTGTCAAGTAAAAAAACCAATATTGCAAAATGAAGAAAGGATTGTATCCATAATCCATGTAGGAAAACGCACCTTTTTATCGAGAGCAAGCCACTCATTAGTAGCATCATCCTGCACTGTGCCTCCAATTATGACATTCGTTGTTTGTCCAACCCTCCCTTCACTCTTGGACACTTCTAATAAATTCAAAATAATTTCAATTTAAGTTAAACATCTATCTTGTATTACTAAATTAAAAGAAAAAAGATAGAATTTGGGTGGACCTGAGATGGCCTTAAGGACAGCTTCTTGAGGAGGACCTTGTTCAGAGTCACCTTCAGATGCCAATGGGCTTTTATTGTTAGAGCACTTCAGATACTGACTTCGTTTATAATTTTGGGAATTGATGAAATTACAGCCACATCTTATTAAATTGGTTTTGGTGCATTTCTGAGTATGAAAAAATGCCCGAGTTGATTTCCGGGGAAGAGGTCTCCATGTTTCCGTCAGAAAAATGCTTCTGAGATTCCCACACGCCATTTTGTTGATGGTCTTTGTCTCTTATCTTGATATATATTTGAGAGCTTTATTCTCTGTGTTGCAAAGAAATGACACCACATAACGGCTTGTTCTGGCACGTTTAAAGCATAGCCGCTTTTTCAAAACCATTTAAAATTTAGTCATCCCTAAGGGTGGCAAAAAATCGATAAATTATTCGACGCGATCCGTATTTGACGGAGTCGAGGAAAGATCGTCGTAATGACGGCTGAAGAGACCATTCAGGTCCATGCCTCAACCGAGACAGGCACCAGCCATATGTTAAGAACGGCCATTCCACCATCTCCTCATCATACAGAAGGCTCGTCCAGTCCACACACAGGGACTCAACGAAACGAAAGAGGTATGCCTCCACTTTTATTTGCTCAGAATTTTTGTGTTTCCCCTTCAAAAATAGTGTACGCACTAGAGAATCTCGGCCCGAAGGTGAAGTGGCCACAAAAGATGAAGTCCGACCCAAGTACGAGAAAGTCAAATACCCTATGTGAGTTCCACCAAGAGCGAGGTCACAAGACCGACGACTGCATAGCCCGGCGACAAGAAGTGGTGAACATGCTTCACCAAGGACACCTAAAGGAGCTAATGAGCGACCGAGGAAGAGCCAACTTCAGTCGCAGGTGAGAACAACACCAAGGCCCTCCAAAGCCACCCCTCCCCCGCCCGCACCATCCAAATGATCATCGGCGGAGGCGACGAAGCAACAATCAATCACGTGAAGTACACCACCACAAATAAACTGAAGCGGTCGACCACCCATGAACGGTATGATGACCTCGAAGACAGTATCATCTTCGATAAGTCAGATACCCACGGTTTGACCTTTCCTCACTTTGATACTCTTATCATTACTTTACGTATTTCAGATACTGATGAAAAAGGAATAATGGTAGACGACGGGAGAGGCGCGTGTATTATTCACCCTCGAGTTCTCGCACAAATGAGACTCGAGGACAAGATAGTACCACGCTGCATAACACTAACGGGTTTTAACAATGCAGTAGGGAGAACCTCAAGAGAGATAACGCTACCCGTTCTGGCCTGGGGCGTCACCCTAGAAACAACGTTTCATGTCATGAACCAGGACACGGCTTACAACGCCATCATAGGGCGACCCTGGATACACGTCATGAGGGTCGTCCCATCTAGCTTATATCAACTAATCAAGGTCCCTACTTCGTGGGGGATATTCAGCATCCAAGGCAAATAGCGCACAGCCCAAGAATGCTACTGCATCGCCCAAGATTGTACATACACTCAACAGTTAAAGGGAACAGGCTCGGGAGTATAGCAATTACCAAAGTCGGGTCCCGAACTCAACGAACAGAAGGACGTCATCAAGTACCCTGACATCGTGGAAGCCACAGGGTCAACAGTAGAAGACCTTGACCCCGTCCAAATAGACAACAACGACCACAACAAAAAGGCCTACATCAGCAATAAACTCTCAGAACCAGGTAAATTTCATAAATTTTTAATTGACAACGCCGATCTGTTTGCTTTCTCCCATGCAGATATGTCAGGTATCCCGAAAGACATTGTCACACACAAGCTGAACGTCGATCCCCTCTACCCGCCAGTAAGACAAATAAGAAGAAAATTCTACGTCGCCATCAATGAAGCCGTCCGCGATGAGGTGGAAAAACTACTTGCCAATGGCTCCATCCGAGAGTCAAAATACCCCCAATGGGTTGCCAACATGGTCATGGTTAAGAAGAAAAACGGGAAGTGGCGCATGTGCGTGGATTTCACGGACCTAAACAAAGCATTCCCAAAGGATTCCTTTCCGTTACCTCACATTGACCAACTCATTGACGCAACAACCGGGCACGAGTTGTTAATTTTCTTGGACGCTTACGTAGGCTACAACCAAATCCTCATGGAGGAGGAGAACCAGGAAAAGACCACTTTCATTACCCACCAAGGGACGTACTGCTACAGAGTCATGATATTCGGGTTGAAGACGCAGAGGCGACTTATCAAATACTGGTCACCAAGATGTTCAAGGATCAACTCGGCAAAACAATGGACGTTTACATAGACGATATGTTGGTCAAGTCAAAAAGAAAGGAAGATCACATCGACCATCTGAAGGAAGCTGTTACACCCCGTAAGTTTAATAACCTTGATATCCTTATATATATATATATATATATATATATGGTATTTTGAATGGAACGTTTTTTTTAGCTAAATCTTTAATACCCAAATCGCAATGTTAGATTTCATCGTTCAATCTTTAATTATAAGAGGATTTTATATACGGTGCAACCCAGATTGTGGGATGGATGATTGGCGGGATTTAAAAAAAGAAAGAGAAAAGAAGCCGGACTTACTAGATTACTATATATATATATATATATATATAGTAATCTAGTAAGTCCGGCTTCTTTTCTCTTTCTTTTTTTAAATCCCGCCAATCATCCATCCCACAATCTGGGTTGCACCGTATATAAAATCCTCTTATAATTAAAGATTGAACGATGAAATCTAACATTGCGATTTGGGTATTAAAGATTTAGCTAAAAAAAACGTTCCATTCAAAATACCATATATATATATATATATATATATATAAGGATATCAAGGTTATTAAACTTACNCGGACTTACTAGATTAATATATATATATATATATATATATATATATATATATATATATAAATATATATCATTTATATGTTAGATGTGGATAAAACTTTTTCACCACATGTTTGCTACTATTTCATTATGAACTAAGAATCCAATGCAAAGTCTTCCATATATATTTTTACATGGATATTTTAATGAAATAATGGTATATGTATTTATTTTATATAGTATCACATGACTATGATAGAAGGGTATAAAGTGTATTAAAAGTGAGTAATACTTTAAGTAAGTTGAGATAATTATTAATTTCTACGGGTAATTAATTAATTACCGGTGTTGAACCAAGTCACTGCATGATTTTGAAGATTGACAAATGCCTACCCAGTTGAACCAGGTCCGTCAGGGCAAACATTATCAAACAGACCCATTGTCACAAGAAGCGTATATGCAGGAGATAAACGTGATCTGTGAATTATCTATGAACTAAGAGGTTGTCTCCTAAAGCGAAAAGGTTGCAAAGTGATAAGAAGAAAGAGTTTGAATTCAACAAGGACAGAAACAATCGAGGAAGTTGAGATGAACACAAACTCTTCCACCAAGGAAGAGTTGCACTAGAACTAAACAACAACATCTCAACTACTGGCGCTATAAAATGTTGAAGCATTCCTGCTGAAGATTTGATCGCACAAAGGCAGAAGTGAAACAAGAACTGAAAGCAAAATTACCAAAGCAATTTTGCAAGCAGATTCCTTGTGCGACACAAAAGCTACTTGAACCAGCTAGAAGAACCAGTTCCATCTGTTATCTTTTGAGTCTAGTTGGTTTGTAGTAGGTGATTAAATATTGTATCTTTCAGCTTTATTAGAAGCAATTGTAATAGGTACACATTGATCAAGTTAGAGTTAACTTGAAGTTTGTCGCAATTAGCTAGAGGCTAGTTTGCCACAAAGGGATTAGAGTTAGTCCTTAGGTTTACAAAAGAGTTTATTTTGTAAATGTTGTTTGGCTCAGAGTTGTAGTGAAGAGTTTGGGAAAATCCTACTGAGTAGTAGGTCGTGGTTTTTTCACCTTTTGAGCCGGGTGTTTTCCACGTAAAAATCTCTATGTTCTTTACTTTTGTGCATTTATCATTCCGCAACAATACGAGTTGGAACACCTAGAAGAACCAGGTTCTTCTATAGAGACTGCACTCAAAAATTGGACACCACACAAATCACCCCCCTCTTGTGTGGTATTGACGTATAAAACATCAATTGGTATCAGAGCAGGTTATCCTTGAAAAGGCTAACACCTTGGAAAAGATCAAAATGAGTGCACCACCTGGAAACTGGGAGGGTCAATCAACTGCAAGGCCACCACTCTTTAATGGTCAGTATTACTCTTGGTGGAAGAACAGGATGAAGAACCACTTGATTGGAGAAGACTATGATCTTTGGGACATAGTCACTGATGGTCCTCTAGCCACCATGAAGAAGACTGCTAAAGGAGTAGATGTACCAAAAACTAGAGCTGACTGCACTGCTGAGAATCTGAAAAAATGGGAGAAGAATGCTAAGTCCAAAAAGTGGCTAGTGTGTGGACTAGGTCCAGACGAGTATAGCAGAATCCAAAGTTGCACCACTGCCAAAACAATCTGGGATACCTTGCAAGTAGCCCATGAAGGAACATCTCAAGTGAAAAGATCAAGAGGTACTCTACTATACTCTCAGTATGAAA
>ML270945.1:436-49175 GCA_005239495.1 Nicotiana undulata | reverse complement strand
TGGGTTACTATATTTGACAACGATCGCTTGCACTCTTTTAAGGTGTAAATTGAGCGTATCACTTTAACAAAAGGATTTGCAAGTATGGAAAAAGAATCAATAGAGTTCAGTGGTAAATTATGGTACCATATCTTCGCTCCCTTTGATAGGGTCTCCCCCAATTTCTTCAATATTAAAGATTCGATCTCGTCGTTCTCCAGATCATTCCCTTTAACTGAACATGTGTAAGAAGTGACATGCTCGTTGGGGTCGGTTGTTCCATTATACTTAGGGATTTCTTGCATGCAGAACTTCTTGGGGATCGGTTTGGACGCCCCGCTCGTGGAGAAGGGCTTTTGTACGAACTTCTTCGAATCCAATCCGTTCAATATCAATGGTGTCCCCATGATTTGATCAACCCTGGAATTATAGGTTTCCACCTTCTTACCATTTGCTTCGATCTTCTTTTCCCCCGATTCAACTCGCTTTGTTAGTTCCTCGAGCATCTTCTTGATTGCGGGATCGGTCCCTGATTCATTTTCGTTCGATCTCCTTGACACCAATTCGGCCCTATGAACAACTTCCTGGGACGGCTCGAACTCGATCCTGCTTGGTGCATGGTTCTGGTTTTGGAGTTGTGTTATTGCGGCTTGTTGAGCCTGCAACATCTCGAAGATTACCCGAAGGCTAATTCCGCCTTCTTCACCATCATGTGTGCTCTGAACAGCCGATTGGACATCCCTACGAAAGCTACTCTCGGGATCGATGGGAAAGTTTGCATTAATGTCAACATGGGAGCTAACGTCGATTGGGTCTATGGCCGAAACTCCGTCGAGGTCATCTGGAGGTACTTCGTTCCATGGAGCGGCTATGTTGTCATTTTCATTATGATGACTGAGGTCATTGTCTATGTGTACGGGTGCTTCTTGGGAGTTTGACATGTTGATCCTGGAATCAAAGATACTCACAAGAACAAGTGTAAAATAGTGTATATTACGAAGGTTAGTTCCAGACAATCACTACTATTCTTATCTCCACGGTGGGCGTTGCGCCCCCTTTTTCCTCGCGGAGTCTAGGTTTCGACATTATTGGGACAACTCGTTTCCTTTTGGGAAAGGGGTACAAGAAGTTGAAGAGTCGCCACCTAACGGATTAAGGTGCGTTAGGGCACCTATTGCAAGTAACTCATGAAACCAGTTTGCATTACCAGATATTAGGTAAGGGAATGAAATTACCTCGAGGGGAAGGTGTTAGGCGCCCCTCGAGGTCCACAACGGTGGGTCTTGGCCAAACTTACTTTGTGAATTAGTCATTTAACAGATAAGCAGTCTAAGCACACATATGTAAAAGAATAAAGGACTTTTAATAGATAAGCAGTCTAAGCACACATATGTAAATAAAATAAGGGAAGCCCTAGGTTGGTTAGCCTATAGGATCATATATGTACAATGCCCGGTAATCCTCCTCAACTAGAGGGGCTACACGTGGCATTAGCGCACATGTCATCATATCCCTTTACTACCCATTACCCTCCCTTTAGCGGTTATATAAGCGGTTTTAAATTAGACGTACTCTAAGCGTGCATTACTCGTCCCTTCCTCGTGGTTCTGGAGGTGTTTAGGACCTCTAAGTTTAGGCAATTCTAGACCCTCCTACGGTGTTTAAAAGGGAAAAATCTAAGCGACAACAAAGAACATATAGGATTGTCAAATAGGGAAACAGTTAAGGGGGCTCATGTTTACCTCCACACATAAACAAAATAAGTAGCACGTCTCAAACACAGATTTCAGGTAATTTCAGAGAAGTCCTAGAACAGGTTATCTAGGTGAGCATCACAAACATAGAATATGCAGCATTGTTTTAAAGCAAAGTGGCGTAAACCTAATCAGTTTGCCTACTGATTTTAGAACCTGTTGAATCTGGGCAGTTTCACAAATAAACAGAGCATAATTTTACAGCTTTTGTAAGGCCTTAATTACCTAAGGCTTGTCTAGGCGAGGATCTATAATACCCTATAAGCATGCAATCAGAATCCTGGGAATTAATTAAAACAACTTGAAGTTATTAAGTCCTATAAGCATGCTGATCTAGGTGATGAATGTTACAACAGTTGATTTCATGCATATTTATCATATAACGTGGTGCCTATGTGTTGGGGCTGTTTTTAAACATCTTTATAGATATTTATTTATTTAGGCGGCGTGATTCAAAGCAAATGCAAATACAGGCCTAAAATAGGATTTCTAATGCACATAGAGAAATGATCATTTTATTAGGCAGGATTACTGTAGTAACTTAATGATGGAACACATAGAGTTTGAGTTTCAGAATTGAACTAGGGACATACCAATTAAAGAAGCAAAGTGCAGATTGTAAAGAAATTATAGTTCCACTGTCTAGCCTTGGCTTTCAGCCGGCTAGACCAACAGTTAGCACAAGTAGCAGAGAAAGAAGAGAGAGTTTGAGTGTGTGTGTATGTGTGTGTGTATTCTGAACTAAGTGTTCGTGTGTTGAGAGGAACAAGGGTGTATATATAGCAATTTAGGGGTAGAGCAAACAAGGTAAAAGAAATCAGAAATCAATCAATTAGGGCAGCCATAGGGTCACAGAATCCAATCACCTAAAGGAGTCCGGAATAGACCCCCCCCCCCCCTTAATTAGGGGTAATTGACCAATGGTAATAACAAGGGTCTAGTTAAGGAAAGAATCTCAATCATACCATGTAAAGGAATCAGTAAGAATCCACAATTTTACGGGCAGTCAATTAAGGCATAGATGACCAATTAAGGTCATAAACAAGGAAAAAACAAGATTTATGCATACGAATCTCTAACAAAGTAAATCAATCAGCTAAAAAATTTAAAATAACACTGATTTCCGAAAAGAATTACTCAACTTCCATAAATAGAAATTAGACCAAGTAAAACCTCACAAAAATATAGAAATTAGCCGGAAAAACATATTCGAACCCTAATAGAGATTAATTAGGGCAAAAAACCACAAAATAATGGATTTGACAAGGAAAATTGCTTAAGTCCAAGAAATAGAGCAAAGTAATACGACTGGTAACACAGAAAGTGCCCAAAATCGAAGCAAATGTTAGAAAAATCAGAGTATCATACAAAATCGACTAAGGTTTAAGTATTTTGCCTAAATAAGTCACGAAGACGAAAGAATAATTAATCAAACACTTAGGAGTCAGAAAACCTTTGAAAAAAAATAACTTGGGACGAACCCAAGTTTTAGGAGAAAGTCGAAATAATCAATTAAAACCAGAAATTTTCAAAGAAAACATGTAATAGTGCTCGATTCATCTCAGATCTATACAGATTTGAGAAGGATCGATAGTATCAAACCAGGTTTTTCAAAAAAGGTAATAGAGATGAGAGAATAGGTCAAGAGACCATAGATTCGTAACAAAACAAGAGGAAATTCTTACTCACAATCAAGAAAATGGCCTGAGACAGGCTAATAGCAAGGGTTCAAATCCAGAACCGGTAGGGTTCCTTGAGATCTTCTCAAGGATCTAAGAAGTCAAAGAGTCATGGTGTGTAGAAGGCCAGGAATGGCAGGAGAAGACATGGAAGCATCACAAGGTTGAGATATACCCCGGTGACGGCGTTTAGAACTAGGGTTAGGTCGAGAGAGTTGAGAGAATATGGGAGTGATGATGGCGGGTGAGAGGAGAGAATGAGAGGGTTTGGGGGGGGGGGGGGTTAGGTCTAGGTTTAATTATGGAATGGGGAATATGGACCGTTAATCTGGATGATCAACAGTCAGGAGTGCATGGGGGTATTGGGTCGGACATGCGTGTATTTGGGCCTAAGGGGTTTGGGCTAATTTAAAAAGGATTTTGGGCTGGTTTGAAGGGGGTTAGGTATGAAAATAAAGGTGCTATTTATTAAATACCCAAGTAATTGAATAAAAATTAGTTTATAAAATAATTATAAATTATAAAAATAATTTTCATGCATAGAAATATTTAAAATAATCATTCAATATTTTAAAAATACAATGGATCATTTTCTGGTAAAATAATGCAATAATGTATGCATGTGCTATAATTGCAAAGTTTTTGCAATTATAATCAAAAAGTATAAATATGGCCATTTGTGAAATAACTTAAACTTAATATGACTGTAAATAGTAATATTAAATCAAGAAATATTATAAAGTCATTTGTGATGCAATTTTTTTGATTATTTACATAAATAAAATACTGGGATGAATTAATTTGAAAATGTAGAAATTATGGAAAAATGTCAATTGATGCTAATGCATAGTTTTAAAGGTATATATGCATTTAGAGATATTATAGAGAAAAATTGGGTATCAACAGACGCCAAGTTGTTTACCCTTAAAATAGATAACAATTGAATTTATACGCAGTTTTAAGGATACGTGATATAACTTGGCACAAACTGAGAAAATATATAAATTGATATTGAAATTGATTGTAAAAAGAAATAAATTCAAACCAAACGTAACGTATAGCTTTCTCCCTCGAGTTAGGTCACCCTCGAACCAAGTGAAGATTCTATTAATATATGAACAGAGTAACATAATATTGAAAGCTAAAAAAAGGCAGTGTATATTACTTTGTATTGCGTGGATATAATGTGTTTTACAAATGATCAGACCCCCTTTATAGAGTAGGGGAGTCCTACTTTATAACTCTAAATACAGTAAGAAATCTTATGATTGGCTAATTAACCGGTCTCATCTTGATGTGTGCCGAGATTTTCGCCGTGATCCTTGCTCGATTACGAATATTTCGACTTTTTGTTACTTAACCAGGTAAACTTCCATCGATCTTGCTCGATCTTTATTTTGCTTGGTCTCGATCTTGACCGATCTTGACCTTGATCTGTCTTTGGGTTACGAGCTAAGCAATCTAACTTCGCACCATGGCTTAATATATCACGAGACCGAACCTTGACCTATCATGTTCCAGTCTCGATTAGTCATACGAAGGGCCGTTTTGACCGTATACAGATAGTCCCCTCGTTTCTTGGGAAGGCGGTGACGAAAAAACGATATGAATTTCCGAACTTCGCCTCAATGAGTAATGACGTCAGCGAAGAGCCTGACTATGACGCAAGCGACGAAACGTCCCTGAATATTAAGATCTCGGTTATATGATATTATACACTAGCTTTTCTCATCAAAATTTAAATAACTTTCTCATCTCGAGTTCAGATAAGTTTTATTCTTTTATATTTTTACCCTAAATATCTTTTTTTTCTCCTCTTTTTGTCCCTTGCTTATTGTTATTGTATTGTTCATTATTTAGTATTATTCCATTACCATGTGACTTTTTATTAGTTTGACCATTGATTTAATGTCTTCATTATTACTTTCCTTTTAATAAAATATAACAAAAAATAGATTTCCTTCTTCATGAAATTTAATATAGTTTTACATTTTTATTATATTGCTCGAAATTCTTTCATTAGTTAAATTTATCAATAATATTTTTAAGTAATGTTAATTTGTCAATTACAAATTAAAATATTTTCCAGTATTATTAATATATTTACCATCGTAATAAATGTCAATACTACAACAACATTACGATAATTCGCGAAAGTAATTACATAGCTTGGTTATTACCTGATCTTAAAGTATTGAACTATGTCTACTTAATTATCATTTCAATTTTTCTTATCACTATTCTGTCCTTTAGAACATTTTACTTTTTGCCACAAATTGTTGTGTAATATCCTTCTTTTGAAAAATATGTTGCATTATTTCCAATGTATTAATTTTGCGCCTTGTTTATTTTTAACGAATCTTCTCAAGAATTTATTTAAATTAATTAATTTCCCAGTTATTCTATAAACTAATCAAATTGATCTTAAAACTAAAGCTGGTATAGAATTGAGAAATTAGTAAGATGAACCTTATTAATACTTTTTTCGTCTCATTTTACATGACTGAGATACTAGAATAGATTAAGATACAATTTCTTAATATAATTCTTTGTTGATGTAGTTTGAAAAAATAATTAGCAGTTAGATGTATCACCAAGTATTTTAACAATTTTATGAAACGTCCCTATTGAATTATATGGAAAATATCGCCGTTAAATTTAATCCCTGAGTGAGTGAAAGCAATGTATAATGATTTCATTTCCTTTATTCAAATTATCAAAAATAGCGAGAACGATGCATTTATGTACGTAATTAGTATTTAGTATTGATAATAAAAGCTAGAAGTAACTAATGTCAAAGTTATAAAGTGATGGACTATACGGTATAAATCCCTTCTATAATTTCCCGTTTCCCTCCAAAACAAACCACGATCACGTTACTCTCATTTCAAATTTCCCAGTAACCATCGCTCACAAATATGAAAATCGACGAGATCTCTTTGCCGGAGCTCCGGGGAGGTCAAAACGACCTTCACAGTCAACTATGCTCACAAATCGAATCATCAATCAAAGATATCGAGAAACACGTACCCGGAACTGCCTTGCCGGATTCCTTCTCCACCGATCTCCGGCGTAGCATCTCTCAGCTGAATTCCCTCTCTCCTTACCCTAATTCCGTCAAGCTCCACATTTGGAAACTATCCTACCGCCTTTGGAATGCTTGTGTCGATCTTTCAAATGCCGCCGGTTTTAAAACGTCCGGTCATAAAATCGACGAGGAACACGCAAAGCTGCGTCAAATATCAGCCGACCTCCTCTTCCTCGCCAGTAACGTCTCAGGTATCCCCTCGCCGGCATTTAAATCTGCCTCCTTCTTCCATAAAACCGGTCTTATTTGGCATGATCTTCGAAAATTCGAACACGCTAACTATTGCTTCGAGAAAGCTATGGATCTGCTATCGAAAGTTGAAATCAGTACTATTTCAGAAAATGAAGAGAAAAGGTTTCTGTTAGATCTAAATATTGCTCGATCACGTACAGCTTGGGAAGTCTCTGATAGAAATTTAGCGGTCGCTCTATTGAGTCGATCGAAAAGCATGCTCTTCGCTGTTGCGGAGAACTATAAAGCTTTAGCTAATCAGTATTTGACATTTGGAAAAGCAATACTATCGAAAAATGAAGTTTCTGGAGTGAATGAAGCATTGAGACTGATGAATGATGCACTAGAATTGTGTGAAAGGGGTTTGACAGTTGTGAAGAGGACAGAGGACACGTTAGCTTTGAAGGAACTGAGATCGAAGACGCTTAGGTTTTTGGCGGCGGTTCATTTGCAGAGAGATGAATTCGAGAGCGTGTTGAAATGTGTGAAGGTTTTGAGAGACGGTGAGAAAGATCAGCATCCGAGCCTTAGTGTGTTGGCAATGAAAGCATGGCTGGGATTAAGGAGGTTCGGAGAAGCAGAGAAGGAGCTAAGAGGAATGGTAGTGGATAAGGGGATTCCTGAAGGAGTTTGGGTATCGGCTGTTGAATCATACTTTCAAGTTGTGGGTGCTGCTGGAGCAGCAACAGTGAAGGGAGTGTTTCTAGGACTACTTGAAAGGTGCCATGTTAGTGCCGGTGCAGCAATTAGGGTGGTGAGTAAGGTACTAGGAGATCCTGCTGGTGCTGGTGAAGAGGCCAGATTGAGGGCAAAGGTGGTATCAGACCTGGTGTCTGATGACAGGATTCTGACGCTCTTGAGTGGAGAGGATATTTCCAGAGAGAGAACAGCTATGCATGCTCTTCTTTGGAACTGGTATATTCAATTGTTTTTTGCTTTCCTGCTGAATACATCTTTCATATTCTGATTGTCACATAGAACTTGAAGTTATGAATTCAAGTATTGAACAAAAGGAGTTGCATTCTCGAATCAATTAATGCCTTATTATTAAAAAGGTCCCAAATATAGCAGAATGGTTATTGAGGATTCATACAGTGGATCTCGACTAGTTGGGCTTGAAGCATAGTTATTGTATTACAAAAGCAAGCCTCTGGCAGTTACTAGCAGCCTATCATAATTGTTACTAGTATTTCTTATTGGTAATATGTGAAAGGGATATACTTTCTGAAAGATTCAATCTTGACTGCTTCAGCACCTAACCCCTAAATTCCACAGCTTGGCAGAGAATAAAAAATTAAAAAAGGAAAAAAGAAAGCATTGATCAGAACTTTCTTTTTGGTTCTTTACGTTATTGCAAATGTAGTTGTGAAGTGGCAATGCTTTCTATTTATCATTTAACATCTACTTTTGATTCTTCCACAGTGCAGCAGAACACTTCCGGTCAAAAGATTTCCAGACCAGTGCTGAGATATTTGAAAAATCTTTGCTTTATAACCCTTCTGACGTAGAGAGCAGAAATCTCAGAGCAAAGGGATTTAGAGTTTTATGTCTCTGCTATATGGGCCTTTCACAGTTAGATCGCGCTCAGGAATACATAAACGAGGCAGAGAAGGTGCATTCAATAAATTAAGCATATTTTCTCTCGTTAACTTGATCTGATACTTTTTCTTCTTTTGCAGCTTGAACCAAATATTGCTAGTACCTTCTTGAAGGTGTGATTGCTCTCCCCTCCTTGAATATCTATGTATTCAATTGATGCTTCTAATTGTTTGGCTATGTGAATTTTGAGATATATATGAATATGGCAGTTTAAGATCTACCTGCAAAAGAACGAAAGCGATGGTGCTATCTCTCAGCTGCAGGCAATGCCAAGTCGCCTTGATTTCACCACTGAATTCCTCTCTCTAGCTGCTCATGAAGCTATTGTCTGTCGTTGTCATCCAGTTACTGTTGCTTCTCTGTCACTTCTCTTGAACTTCTACCCCACAGGGAAACAGATGCCAACAATTGAGGTTGTAGTTTTCAGGACTTTAGTTACGACTCTATCTCAGGGTCCTCAGAATGATTCTGATATCTTAAAGCAGATGAAACGAGCTCATACTCGGCTATCTGAGTTAGGTGCTGACAAATTTTTTGGGAAAGGTGAGATCGGGAGACGGGAAAGGAACTGGTTTTCAGTGAATGCATGGAATTCCGGTGTTAAAACAGGGCAGGAGGACCAACATGCACTATCTGCAGAGTTCTTTAGATTGGCATCGGAGTTTTATGGTGCTTCAGTCGATGAAGAGAAAGAAGGGAACCATGTAATGGTATGCAAATCACTGATTATGACCGTGTCTGCAATAATCTCAGATGAGAGGCAAAGAAAGATTACATTACTGGAAAATGAAGTGAAGGAAGCTATTTCTTTGCTAGACAGAGCAGGAAAGGTAACCAATTTCGATCATTGAATATTTCCTCTTCCATTTATTTGACCTTCACATTTTATTACTTTGTCGTTTGTTATTTTGGTACTTATCTGATGGAGATTTCTTCGCCGCCAGATTATGGAGATATTATGTTCATGATCTTCGAGACATGGTTTTCTCTAGACTATAATTTTCATTGTCATGTGGTGCTTGATGCAGATGTTAATGTTAAGCTCAACGGAATATGACAAGCTAGAGGCTATGATTGAGCCTAATCTCTTGTTTATGTCAACTTGGTGTGCTTTTGATCTGTATTCAAGGGTTGATGACACGGGAAGTCAACAGCTCCTCCTTATTAAGCGTTTTGCAAACTCAAAATGTTGCAATCCAAAGCATCTACTTCAGATTGGCATTGACGCTTCACAAGGACCACGTTCCAACCACGAAGTAGCCACCTTTGCATTAAGCACCTGCCTCTCCACACTCCTGGCCTCATCTTCGCCTGACTATGAAAATGTGGCACTCATACTGAGGAAACTTGTCAGTCTAAGAAGCATCCATGGAGCTGATAGCAATGACGATGCAACAATGGAAACGTACAAGCAAGCATATAGGATAATGGTGGGTTTGAAGGAAGGAGAATATCCAGTTGAAGAAGCGAAATGGCTAGCCATGACAGCATGGAACAGAGCAGCTATCCCTGTGAGGATGGGGAATATGGATGAAGCAAAGAGGTGGATGTCTATGGGGTTAGAGCTGGCCAAGAAAGTCCCAGGGATGCAAACATACAGGTCATGCATGGAAGATTTTGTTGCTGGCTTTTGGAAGAAACTGTCAGGGTCATGATGATGGACAAAGTAGCATTAATGCACTAAATTCTTCTCTGTACGTAAGATCATGGACAGATTCTATAGGTGTTGAAGTTAACCACGAATCTCATTTCAAATATTGCCTAGCAGAATAATTTTGTTTCTTGGCTATTAAGTTGAGGAATGACAGCTTCTGTATTGAACTGACGAATTGTAAAGGATCTGGCTAAGCAGTGCGTCCAGAACTTAGTTATCTTGGCAAAGGGATAAGTATCCCATGCAAAGAAGTTGCAAAACTTGTGGAACACATTTACTTGGTTTATCAAGTTCTACGTCTTAGTTATAATCACACACTTGAAGTACAAAAAGAAGAAAAATACAAGATCTTGGATTCGGATTATAACATGTCATTATGATTATAAAATTATGTGGTAATTACCTTTTCTACTAAATGGAACTCCTCTTTGTAGCTGACCTTTAAACTAAAGACGTATATATATATATATATATATATATATATATATACTATATGAAAATCAACGAAGGTCGTTAGCGAAATATCGTTCGTCCTTTTTATCCTTTTAAAACTAATTTACACCTAGACAAAATAGTCATTTAATTATTTATCTAATATTTAGTATTTTTAACATCAACTAAGTTTTATGTATTAAATTTTTCCTTATTCAAATTATGAATATGCCGTATTTGTGAAAGAAAAGGAATCATTAGAACCTTTGCGCATGTATCGGTATTTCCATTTTATTTGGAGTGTACTGTTTTACCAAAAACGTGATAAATCTCTCTTTAGGAGATTTAGTGAATGAAAGAAGAGGTTAATCCTAGTTAAGCTTAATAACTGTCAGATCTACGAGTTTGATGATGGGCAGAATGAATCAGAGTACTGTAATAATAAATGTTAGGCAAAGATACTAATGATGATTGATAATAAATACACAAATGAGTGTGCAGATTAAATGCATGCAATGACAATAACTGTAATATTAAAGGATATCTCGCCCAATATATCAAGTGATAAGAGTCAATTAACTCTGTGTCAGTAACGCAGATGTTAGGAAGTATGAGTGAAAAAACGAGGCTCTTGGATCTTATATATGAAAAGGTATCTTTTAACTAGAGAATCAATAGAAAAGACAAGTGTTGTATATTCTTCAATAGTCAATGTTACAAAGTGTTCTTTTAGAGGGTTTCATATGCCTTTTTTCTCCCCTTCTTTTCCTATATATAGGGAACATTCTTTAGAAACCCCAAAAAGTACAAGGGAATATTCTCTCTTTTTAACCTAAAACTATCCCGCCGTTATTTTACATTCTTCTGTTAGACCCAACGTCGATCTCTTTCGAGAAAGGCCCTTCGTCTCCAAAATTTGGTCGGCCTAGACTTCGACCACGACCACGACCACGACCAACGAAGCCATTAAGTTTGGTCCAAATTTCGATCAATACAATTAGTCCCTCCGCTTATTAAGGTCGTGACCCCCTCGTCCTTGATGAGTGGATTGCACCACGCCCGTTATGAGAGAAATTTGGTCGAAACCATATCATTAATGCTCGGCAAGGCCGTGATTGGCGCAGGTGACGTCAGATGCTGTCGTTGTCACGCGTGTCATCATTACGCGTCTTTCCAATGCAGGGACTGCACTGTTGGTGCTTCGATTCTTGTGATACAGATAGCTTTTGGCCTCGATTTTGATGCCACCCAACCCTATAAATAGGGGAAAGGTTTTTCATTTGAAATTTTCACCGTCTCTTTCTTCTCAGATACTCATTCTTGCTTATGCATCTCTTTTCTGCTTCTTGTGACCTCTTCACTCCCAGTTTCTAATTCAGTTACTGATCACTAACCTTGTCTACCACATTGTTACTTATATCATACTAATCATCATGTCTCTCCTCATAGTCACGACGATGTTTCTGACGCCACTCTTTTGTCAGTGGCCATTCTTCCTATTGATGAAGAGGTTTCGGTTGAGGGAGATGATAGCTTCCCCACCATTGAAGAGGTGGTGCCCAAAAATCCTGCGGCTAGGAAGGATTTTCCTAAAGGACCTGGTCCTGCCCCCGAGCCTGAGCTTTCTGAATCGGGGGAGACCGAATTGGTGGAGATGCGGGCTAAATACGCCCTTCTTGCATCGAGATCGTCCCTGCAGGGAGCGATACAGTTCAGGTTCACTGTCCTGGGTTCTACGCCTTCTACGCCTACCCATTCACGATTGGCTACACTTTGCGTCTTCCACGGTTAGCCGAAGAATTATGTCGTTTCTACAACGTTTGGCCGGCACAACTTTCTCCTTACCTATATAAGGTCTTCCTAATGCTGGCTAAATATGCGGAACTGGCTGGATGCGACGTCGCCCTTCGCCACTTATTGCACCTATTCTCGCCTACCTTCTTCAAAGGCACTCTGATACACTTGCGGAATCGCGGGATGAATGGATTAGTGGCCGGGATGGACAATAAGGCGAGTCGGCTGTTCTGGCATAAATATTTCTTTGTCAGGACTGAACATTTGGTGGCGGACCCGACTGGGTTTCTTGAGAAATGGAATTACAGTCGTAAGTGTCTTCTCGTACCTTCTGCCATTCGTTCTTTGTTACTTACTTTCTTTTCTTTCCGGCTTCTGATACGTTGTAAGCCTTCTTATTTTCAGCTGTAAAGCATTCTCCCTCCCTCGTTCTGGACATGGAGGGTTGGTTGGGTCGCTTGTTTCCCCATGTTATGGGAATCCGTGATTGGTATTCCTTCCATAAGCGTTATGGACCGATGGTCCTGTCTCGTAAGTATTCTTATTCTCCCTTGCTCGATTTCGCCCTTTATTGCTTTCTGGCTTAACTCCTTGTTTGTATCCAGTTGGCGGGTTTCTAAGAAGGAGAAGAAACCTGCTCTTGCCTTCCGTCAGAAGGTGACCTCGGCCGCGATGGAGTTCGCTTTGGTCGATATGTGCGAGGTGAAGCCTAGACTCAGCAGGAAGAGGAACCCGTCTCTTCAGGCATCATCATTCCCGACGATGCCTCGTCTTAGCAGGTTCTTCTCTTTACCGACGAGCCTTCTTATGGCGATGAACCATCGCTGAGGAAGAGGCAAAGGGTGGAGACAAGGAAGGTCGTTGTTGTTGAATAGACGGAAAGGGCCACGACCCTTGGGGAGAGATTGGTAGCGGCAAAGAGCTCGCGCGGGTTGTGGAGGGCAGCTCTTCGTCGAGGGAGAGAAAAGGTTGTGTTCCCCATGCAGGGGTCGTGAACCCTAAGAGGTACGTGCCTTCACTGAGAGGACGACCCGCGTAGAGATAAGAACGGAGGTCCCAATCGCCATATTGTCATCCCTGTAGACTTCAACCTTTTGGTTGATACAGAGCGTGTGGCGCCGTCATTCTCCCCTTTGTGCACTGAGTCCGAGAATAGGACGTTGCAGACGTTGAAAGACGCCGACCTTTCCTTTGCTTATTTGAAGTGGCCCTAAGGGTGCATATTTTTCCTACGCTTTTGCATGTTCGCTAGTATTGCTTTATCTTGGCTAACTTATTTCTTTTTGTTTGCTAGACTCTTATCCTCGACATTGAGTGTGATCGGCGGGAGGAGGAGAGGGTAGCTCAATATAGGAGGATGGATTCCAAGTATAGAGAGTACCGCTCTAAGTACCGGAAGGTGGTCAGGAGCGTTGGTGAGGACGGCCAGTTCCAGGAGTTACGTGATGAGATTGGGAGGAGGGATGAAGAGTTGAAAGAGAAGGATGAGGAGATTATGAAGGCTATTAGCCGGTGTAGTGAGTTGGAGGAGGCGTTGAAGTCTAAGGAGGATGATCTTGAATTGGGAAAGGGGATAGTGGCTGAGAACTCGGACCTTCAAGCGCGAGTGGCGTCTTTGAAGGTCCAGCTTGATCGGAGAGGCGAGGACTGCCGATCTGAGGGTTGAGCTGGGCACCAAAGTCAAGGAGTTGGAACAGGCGGAGAGGATCAAGACGGCCTCGATAGCGGAGGCGGCAGCTCTGGCGGGCACCCTGCGCCTGCAGGTCTGAGCAGGCTAGTGAAGTGGAGACTTCTGCGCTTAAGGTGGCGAGGTTGGAGGAACAAGTTGGGAGTTTAGAGGCAAAGTTGCTGAGGTTAAATGAGCAGATCATGCTCTTGAAGGCTGAGAAGAAACAGTTGGCCCGACCGTCTACTTCTCAAGCTTCTGCCAATGCGAGCGTGTCGCGGGAGTTATATGAGATGTGGGTTCATGCCGAGGCTCATCTAGACGTGAACAGGTCTTTGAGGGCTGCCGAGAAGGTTTCTGAGGAGAAGCTCGTCGATGATCATGTTAAGGCGCGGGCAGCCCGTGAAACTTGTGGCTATGCACCTGATTCACCTGGTGGGGACAACGATGATGATGTTGTGGATGGGCTTGCCTCTGATCCTTGGTACGACGACGAATATGCTGGAGAGGATGACGCGGCTTAAGGCCTCGCACTAGATTTTGAATTGTTTTGTTGTTTTTGTGAGGGCGCACTCGAGCCCATTGTAAAATAAAATGATTCATGTAACCCGATCAATTTATAATGGAATGGTTACCTTTTGCTATATGTTTTGCTTTCTTGTTACTTGTCTTATTTTGTTGCGATGTTGTTCTTAGTAGGCTGATCGTAGGCTGACTTGGGGTCGATCTTTGGCCAGGCGTAGGAAAGTTCGAGCAAAGTCGAATGTGAATAATTCGAGCGATGTTGAATGCAAACTATTCGAGTGGGGTCGAATATTAGTAATTTGAGTGAGGTCGAATGCTGGTAATTCGAGCGAGGTCGAACGTAAGCATTTCGAGTGAGGTTGAAGGTAAGTAGTTCGAGCGAGGTCGAATGTAAGTGATTCGAGCGAGGTCGAATGTAAGTGATTCGAACAAGGTCGAATGTAAGTGATTCGAACGAGGTAGAATGTAAGTGATTCGAACGAGCTCGAATGTAAGTGATTCGAACGAGGTCAATGTTAGTGTAGAATGTAGGATGTGGAGTGATTTGGAGTGTCGAATGTTGTGCGAAGGATGCTGCATGTTGCTTTGTTTATTCATTTCATTGGAGAATATTACATACTTTGTTCAATATATACATTTGAAAAGCTCTTCGTCTACCTAGTCCCTTCATCGGTCTGGCTGGAGTAGTCGACAGGCGGAGCGATGAATAATCAACTTGAACTTCAGGGCGCCCCTTTTATCGCCTCGTTAAAAACCTCCTCGGTAAAACCCATATAGGGATAAAAACTCGAGTGAGGGAAAAAGAGTAAGACTTAGAGGGCGTCTGTTCTCAGAAGTTGAAGTACTTGAGGTGAGCGACGTTCCAATTGTTTGGTAACAATTTCCCTTCCATTGTCTCTAATTGGAATGACCCTTTGTTAACTGTTGCGGTGATTTTGTACGGTCCGTCCCAGTTGGTTCCTAGCTTTCCCTCTCTTGGGTCTTTGCTTGCCTGCGTTTTAGCCTTGAGCACATAGTCCCCGACTTTGAGTGGTCTAATTTTGGACTTTTTGTTGTAGTACCGTTCTGCCTGCTATTTTTGGGCGATCATTTTTATGTATGCCATATCTCTTCGTTCTTCTACTTCGTCGAGGTCTTGCTTCATGTTCTCGTTGTTGCTTGGTCCGCTTTCATTGGAGTATCTTAGGCTTGGTTCCCCGACCTCGACTGGTATGACTACGTCTGCGCCGTAGACCAATGAATATGGAGTTTCTCCTATGCTTGTCCTTAGCATAGTGCGGTATGCCCATAGCACTTCTAGTAGCAGTTCTGGCCACAGTCCCTTGGCGTCTTCGAGTTTCTTTTTCATGATGTTTAATATAATTTTGTTGGAGGATTTGGCCTGACCATTTCCGGCGTGATGATATGGCGTGGAGAGTATTCTCTTGATGTGCCATTTCTCGAAGAATTCAGCGGTCTTTTTCCCGGTGAATTCTGGCCCGTTATCACAGCTGATTTCTTTTGGGATGCCGAAACGGAATATGATGTTACTCCATATGAATGTGATGACACATGTTTGCGTATTTGGGTTAAAGCGCATGTTCTACCCATTTGGAAAAGTAGTCAGTCAAAACTAAAAGGAAACGTATGTTACATCGACTTGCCGAGAGTGGTCCCACGATGTCCATTCCCCATTTGATGAATGGCCAGGGTGACGTGACTGAATGGAGGTGCTCGCCCGCTTGGTGTATCATGGGGGCGTACTTCTGATATTGTTCGCACTTTTTGACGAAGTCGGCGGCTTCTTTTTTCATGGTGGGCCAATAATATCCAGCTTGTATGAGGCATCTGACGAGTGCTCGGTTGCCTGTATGGGCGCCGCAATGGCCTTTGTGTACTTCTTCGAGTACTCGTCTAGTTTAGTTTGGCCTAAGTCATTTCGACAAGGGACCGTCGAACGCCTTTTGTACAAGTCGTTGTCGACGATATTATACCTAGCTGCCTGCATTCAGAGCTTTATGGCTTCTTTTTTGTCTGGAGGGATTGTTCCCTCCTGCAAGTAAGTTTTAATAAGGTTGCGGCAGTCCCAGGTTAAGTTCACGGAGTGTACCTCGAGTTGATCTAATAACGAGTGGAGTAGTGTGAAGACGCTCCACTTTTCGTTTTTTCTTTTTCTTGCTACTGCTAACTTGACGAGTTCGTCTGCCTCGGCGTTTTGAGCTCGAGCTATTTGATCAAGTTGACATTCATCGAATTCCAAAAGTAGTTTGTGGATTTCTGTTTGGTACTTTTGTAGCCTTTGCTTCTTAATTTGGTAAGTCCATGTGACTTGGTTGACAACGAGTTGCGAGTCGCACCGAAGGACGACCCGTCGGGCTCCATATTTGAGGGCTAGTTTTAGTCCTACAATCACGGCCTCGTACTCGGCCTCGTACTCGGCCTCATTGTTAGTCATATCGGGGCATCGTATAGATTGGAGGATTACCTCGCCTGTCGAGACCTCAAGTACGAGTCCCAGTCCTGAACCTGACGCGTTAGAAGCGCCGTCGGTGTATAAGACCCATAGGTTAGGTAGGGTGGGGAGCAGTACGAGAGGCTTCCTGCTCGACTTCAGGCATTATCTTGGTGATGAAGTCGGCTAGTACGTGTGACTTTATCATCGTTCGCGACTGATATGTGATATCGTGCTCGCTTAGTTCGATGGCCCACTTGGCCAATCTTCTCGATAGTTCGGGCTTATGTAAAATGCTTCTAAGGGGGAAGGTCGTGACGACCGATATGGGATCGAATTGAAAATAAGGTCTAAGCTTTCGTGAAGCTATGAACAGTGCCAGAGCCAGCTTCTCGAGTGGGGATGCATCGTTTCGGCATCAACCAAGGTTTTGCTGATATAATAAATTAGAGATTGCGTACCTTTGTTTTCATGGACGAGTACTGCACTTATCGCTACTTCCGACACAACCAAATATACTAGGAAGCGTTTGCCGGATTCAGCTTTGGCGAGCAGTGGAGGCGAGGACAGATATGCCTTTAGTTCTCTTAAGGCCTCGGCACATTCCGAGTTCCACTGGAGTCGGTTGTCTTTTTTGAGGACGTTGAAAAATTTGTGGCATCTGTCGGAGGATCGTGAGATGAACCTTGACAGTGCGGCTATACAGCCGATAAGCTTTTGCACCTGTTTCTTGCTGGTTAGTAGTTCAGGTATTCCATCGATAGCTTTGATCTGGTTGGGGTTGACTTCTATGCCTCTTTGGGACACCAGGAAACCGAGGAACTTGCCCGAGGTCACGCCAAAGGCGCACTTCTCGGGATTCAGTTTCATGTCGTACTGCTTTAGTATATTGAAGGCTTCTTTCAGGTGATTGATATGATCTTCTTTCCTTTCGAATTTGACTAACGTATCCTCTATGTATACTTCCATTGTTTTGCTGAGTTATTCTTTGAACATCTTGGTGACCAGCCTTTGATAAGTTGCTCATGCGTTCTACAATCCAAACGACATGACTCGATAACAATAAGTCCCTTGGTGAGTTATGAATGTGGTCTTTTCTTGGTCTTCCTACTCCATGAGGATTTGATAATACCCTGAATAGGCGTCCAGGAAGCTTACCAGCTCGTGTCCTCCCGTTGCATCGATAAGTAGATCGATGTGCGGCAGCGGGAAGGAGTCTTTTGGGCATGCTTTGTTTAGGTTTGTGAAGTCTACGCACATGCGCCACTTCCCATTTTTCTTCTTTACCATGACTACATTGGCAACCCATTGGGGTATTTGGATTCTCTTATGGAGTCGTTGGCGAGTAGTTTTTCTACTTTCTCGCGGACTGCTTCGTTGATTGCGGCATTGAATTCTCTTCTCATTTGCTATACTGGAGGGTAGAGTGAATCTACATTCAATTTGTGTGTGGCGATATCCTTCAAGATACCTAACATATCTGCATGGGAAAAAGCAAATAGGTCTGCGTTGTCAGTTAGAAATTTGTGAAATTTACCTGGTTTAGAGAGTTTGTTGCCGGTGTAGGCTTTTTTACTGGTGTCGTTTCTGTCTATTTGGATGGGGTCGAGGTCCTCTACCGTTGACCCCGTGGCCTCCATAATGCCGAGTTCCTTGATGACGTCGTTTTGCTCATTGGTATTTGGTCCCAGACTTTGGTAATTGCTATGCTTCTTAGCTCGCTCCCTTCAACTACTGAGTGTATGTACAGTCTTAGGTGATGCGATAACATTCCTGTGATGTGCGTTGTTCGCCCCGAATGCTGAATATTCCCCACGGGGTAGGGAACTTGATTACTTGATACAGGCTGGATGGAATGGCTCTCATGCCGTGTATCCAAGGTCATCCTATGATAGCGTTGTAGGTTGTATCTTGATTCATGATATAGAACGTTGTCTCCAATGGGACGCCCCCCAGCTAGGACGGGTAGAGTTATTTCTCCTAAGGTTCGCTCAACTGCATTGTTAAACCTTGTCAGTGTTATGCAGCATTGTACTATCTTATCCTCGAGTCTCATTTGGGCGAGAATTCGGGGGTGGATAATACAAGCGCCGCTTCCATCGTCGACCATTATTCTTCTCACATCAGTATCCAAAATCCGTAAGGTAATAACAAGAGCATCAAGGTGAGGGAAAGTCAAACCGTGGGTATCCGACTTATCGAAGATGATACTGTCTTCGAGGTCGTCATACCGTTCGTGTGTTATTAACCGCTTCAGTTTGTGCGTGGTGGTGAACTTCATATGGTTGGTTGTGGCTTTATCGCCCCCGCCGATGATCATCTGGATGGTGCGGGTGGGGGAGGGTGGCTTTGGGGGCCTTGGTGTTGTTCTCGTCCTCTGCCAAAGTTGGCTCTTCCGTGGTCGCTCATTAGTTCTTTTAAGTGTCCTTGGTTGAGCATTTTCACCAATTCTTGTCGTAAAGCTATGCAGTCCTCTGTCTTGTGGCCTCGTTCTTGGTGGAACTCACATAGAGCATTCGACCTTCTAGTGTTTGGGTCGGACTTCATCTATTGCGACCACTTCACCTTTGAGCCGAGCTTTTCTAGTGCGTACACTATTTCTGAAAGGGAAACACAAACATTGTGAGTAGATAAAAGTGGGAGCATACCTTTGTCGTTCCGTTGAGTCCTTGTATTTAGCCTAGACGGCCCTTCCATATGGCGAGGAGGTGGAGGAATAACCATTCTGAGTGATCTCTTCGGGTATCATTGCAGCGATCTCGTCTTGATTCTGTGTGGACTGACGTCAGCCGTTGAGTTGGGTCACTGCGGTTGTCCTCGTCTTCTCGGACCTCGGCGCAGTAGGCGTTGTGAATTTCTTCCCAAGTGGTGGGAGGGTACTTCATGAGTCTGCTCAGCAATTTTCTGGTCGCCCTCGACCCAGTTCGGTTTAGCCCATTGTGGAAGGCCGCCACGGCCATGCCTTCAGATACATTTGGTAAGCTCATCCTGACTCTGTTGAATCGGGCGAGAAAGTCCCTGAGTCCCTCGCCGGGCGACTTTCTGAAGGATAATATGTCACTCACCCTGACCTCGGCCTTTTTAGCTCCAGCGTGGGCGGTTACAAACTTATCGGTCATTTCCTCAAATGTTGTTATAGACCGTGCTGGTAGCTGTGAGTACCACGTCAAGGCTCCCCTGTTCGGGTTTCGTCGAATTTCTTTAATAATACCTACGACACTTTATCCCTTGAGAGGTCTTTGCCTTTAACCGCAGTGAAGTAATGAACTATGTGATCTTTGAGGTCCGTCGTGCCGTCATATATTTTCAAGTATGGCGGCATTTTGAAGGTTTTGGGAATGGGATGCGAGGCTGCTTCTTCGCTGTATGGTTGTTCTACGAACCGGCCGACGTCCAGTTTAGGCAGGAGCTTTGGGGCACTGTGTATCTTGTCGACCCTCTCCTAGTGCTCTCTCATCTGGTCTCGTAGTGCTTTATTTTCATTTTCCATTTCTTCCATCTTTTAAGTATGGATGTGAGTGCATCGTTGCCTGCATCACTAGTGGTGTTAGTGTTACCTGTTGTGTGGGGAGCGAGTCGCTCGTTATGTTTGCGCAAAGAGTACTAAGATTTTTGTTAAACTAGTTAATGAAGAGAATGAAGGGTAAATCTTAGTCAAACATAGCTAAGTCTAGATCTAAACATAGTGAACATGAACATTGAGTGAGATCAAGCTTGCATAGCTCTTCTTAAGTTTATAAAAAGGCATCAAACATAAATGATAAGATTACATCTTTGATACATTGTTCCGTACTTATAATAACAAAGAAGAAGTGAATGTTTATTGATAACTATTGGACCCGTCATTGTTGAATCAGTTACAGGGATTTCTGGGATCTGCAGGCAAGATCTTGGCTTTTCCCTTATTGGAGGTTTTCTCGTATTCCTCTTATCCCATTTTTGTTTAGCCCCCTTCTCTTGCCTTCTTACCTTCTATTTATACTCCCCATGTTCCCATTTGTCCAACGGTCTTTAACCAGTATGTTTTCTCTTGATTATACTTTTCATTATTCCCCTCAAGCTTCACAACAGGTGCTCTGTCGTATAGACTCAGCGGCAGCTCGATCTCGGCTATAGACGAGATGTTTATTGTGGTCGTACCTTGCGAACACGAACACGACTTTGTCGACCCCTGGCTGCTCTCTTTAGCGTTGACCCTCATGGACAGATTTTGACCCATACGCGTTAATGGCTGATGCCTCCGCCGTTGCGGCGTTCTGAGTCTCTCCTTGAGTTGGCTTGTCGAGGAAGTTGTTTAGCGTACTTGTTAGCCATGCCTCCAATAATTTTTCACTACTGGCGGTGATTCTTCGACTGTGGATGTGGAAGCGTCCCTTTCTCGGATGATGGTTACACTTCCATGGGGGCAGGCGAACCACTCTGTTCTGGTGTGACGTTGGGCGTAACGTTTTCCTCTCCCCCATCAATAGCCTCGTTGATGGTGCTCATGAGGTTGGCAGTGACGTCAACTATGGCCTTTAACCTTTCTTCTCCTCTTCCTGTCATTGTTAGTTTGTGCAAATGGAAAAAGATAGTTGTGTACGTGCGTGTTTTTTTTATCTAACAGAAACTATAGATTTTAACTAGAAACTCCCCACAGACGGCGCCAAATTGTTTTACCAAAAACGTGATAAATCTCTCTTTAGGAGATTTAGTGAATGAAAGGAGAGGTTAATCCTAGTTAAGCTTGATAACTGTCAGATCTACGAGTTTGATGATGGGCAGAATGAATCAGAGTCTTGTAATAATAAATGATAGGCAAAGATACTGATGATGATTGATAATGAATACACAATTGAGTGTGCGGATTAAATGCATGCAATGGCAATAAATGTAATATTAAAGGATATCTCGCCCAAAATATCATGTGATAAGAGTCAACTAAATCTTTGTCAGTAACGCAGATGATAGGGAGTACGAGTGGAAAAACGAGGCTCTTGGATCTTGTATATGAAAAGGTATCTTTTAACTAGAGAATCAATAGCAAAGACAAGTGTTGTATATTCAATAGTCAATGTTACAAAGTGTTCTTTCAGAGGGTTTCAGAGGCCTTTTTTCTCCCCTTCGTTTCCTATATATAGGGTACATTCTTTAGAAACCCTAAAAAGTACAAAGGATAGAATATTCTCTCTTCCTAACCTAAAACTATCCTGCCGTTATTGTACATTCTTCTATTCGACCCAACGTCGATCTCTTTCGAGAAAGGCCCTTCGTCTCCAAATGTTGGTCGACCTAGACTTCGACTACGACCAACAAAACCATTAAGTTTGGTCCAAATTTAGACCAATACATGTATGTTTCCATGTTGAATGATTTATTAAAACCTTTTTTCTTGGTAATTTAACAAAAATAGGTATGTTGTTTTAGTAAGAGGCATACCGAAAATAGAAAAATATTTTTTATTAAACACTACCTCTCTGATGCCAAGATTCAAAAGATGCTAAAGAGATATTAAAATAATAGCATCCAAGTGATTCTAGGTTTTTCATCTCAAATAGACATATGGTAGAACTTAAATACGTAGTTCAATTAAGGATATCAAACTTATCACCCGTTAAACACCCTGAATTTACGGGCATCCTTGTCACGACCCGATTTAACCTCCGATAGGTATCGTGATGGCACCTAGTCTCTACGACTAGGTAAGCTTAAATTTACGGAAAGATATTAAATAAAAACAATAAGATAAAGACAGAATAAAGTAAATCTTGCTAAATGAAATATCGCCACTCGGCATCTACAAATGTAACTCCCAAAACCCGGAATGTCACATTTAGTCACAAGTTCTATCCCAAAATACCTCTATACAATGAAAAGGGAAAGTACATAAGATGTCTCTATCTAACTAGAATAGAAGGTGACTCGGAGGATTCTGCGGACGTGGCAGAATTACCTTGCGGTCTCCTCGAAGCAGCTACAACGACTCCTAGCCACAAAACTGAGTACTAGTACCTGGATCTGCACACGAAAAACATGTGCAGGAAAGGGCATGAGTACACCACAATTGGTACCTAGTAAGTGCCAAGCCTAACCCCAGTCAAGTAGTGACGAGGTCAGGCTATGGCTCTACTGGATTTATAAGTAAAACAGTTTAAAATGGTAAAGAAGGGAAATAAATTCTAAGGTAAGCTGTAAAATGAATAATCTGAAGTAAAACAGCACAGGGAGTCCTCGGCTCAGCACAACGAATCTCACAGTGGAATCTTCCGGGATATCGTCCCATAGTTCCAAATGTAAAGATGCAGTACAGGAGGATCTCCCGGAATACGTCCGTAGTCCTTATTTAAATATGCAGTACAGGGGGATCTCCTGGAATACGTCTGTAGTCCCAATTTAAATATGCAGTACAGGGGGATCTTCCGGAATACGTCCGTAGTCCCAATTTAAATATGCAATGCAATTGAAAGCTGGATAAGGTTTATTTAAACAGTTCAGGGAAAGTCATAGGCAAGAAAAGGATAAAACTAACTAAACATGGTGCACATAGTATCAAATAGAGAATTTAGGTAAAACAGGTAGACATGCTCCTTCCTAATCTAAACTACACAAATAGCACATTAAACAATGAAATAAGAGTAAAATGATTTATGGCATGGAAAGGAAAAATGGAATTTTAACAACAATGGCCCGTGTACATACTCGTCACCTCACGGAAACGGCGCCCATACAACAAATAGTGTCAAAACAACCTAAGGGGAAGTCCCCAACACAGAGTTAGGAAAGCCACTTACCTCGACTGCTCTACTCAACTCAAAACCACGTCCTTTCCACGAGTACCCGACTCTGAATTCTATTAATTTCAATTGCATAATGTAAATATCACTTTAAGAAATCAATCTAGCTAATTAGTTCAAGGCCAATACGCGAAATTAGGAAAATTGCCCAAAAAGTCCCCCGGGCCCACGTCTCGGAATAGGGTAAAAATTACAAATTTCGAACACCCATTCACTCACAAGTCTAACCATACAAGAATTACTCGAATCAGATACAAAATCTCGATCAAAACCCAAAAACTTGGCCTAAGAACTTTATCCAAAATTTCCCTAATTTTCCACCAAACGTTCGAAACTAAAGGATGGATTTAAGTGTATAATCATGGAAATTAGTCTAAACCGAGTAGAAATAACTTACCCAAGTTGCCCAGGTGAAAATATCTCAAAATTGCACTTTCCCGAGCTCCCAAGTTCAAAATATGAATTATGGATTAAACCCTCGATTTGGGTTTTTAAGAATCTGCTCAGGTGAACACACAGTGCGATCGTGAACCTTCAAGTGCGATTGCGTAGAGTAAAAACACACGCGCTCAAGAATTGCTACGCGAACCAGGAACACATCATGTGACCCCGTAAATGAACGCGCCACACCGCCACCTCACACACTTATGCAAACGCGACCCTGCCTCCACACGTTCGCGATTCAAGCTGAAGATAGACCTACCCGTTCGCAGGCGACCTCTCGCGAACGCACTGAACAATTTCCCCCTGCCCAGGCCCAGCAAGCCTACGCGATCGCGGCCCATACTAGACGATCGCATTGCACAACCCAGTTAGGCCCAAAATATACACTATGTGATTGCGGATCCTCACACGCGATCGCAATGAGCAAACACCTACTGCAGTTACACCAGAAAACCAACAATCACACACAAGGCTAAAAATGCCCGTTGAGCATCTGAAACACACCCGAGGCCCCCGGGACCTCAACCAAACCTACCAACCAGTCCTCATTCAAACTTAGTCAAGCCTTCAAAACACATCACATAACACAAAAATCAAGAATTATGCATGGATTCAAGCCTAAGAACTTATGAATATTCCAAAATCCACAACCGATGTCGAAACACGTCAAAACTAGTCCGAATGACCTCAAATTTTACACACAGGTCATAAACGACACTACGGACCTACATCCACTCTCGGAATTCCATTCCGAGCCTGATATCAAAATTTTACCTATTGGCCGAAATCGCCGAAATTTTAACTTTCGCCAATTCAAGCCTAAATCTACTATAGACCTCGAAAACACATTCCGGACACGCTCCTAACACCGAAATCACCCAACGGAGCTAACTGAGTCGAAGAATTCCATTCCGGATCCATCTTCACACAGTTCCAACTACGGTCCAATTTCTAAAGCTTAAACTCATATATAGGGACTATGTGTCCAAAAACTCTCCAAAATTCGCAACTAAACATTCCGACAAGACCCGTAAGCAGATATAAACATGGGGAAAGTAGTTACATTCTCCCCCTCTTAAAAATATTGTTCGTCCTCGAACAAGTATAGAGACATACCTGAAGCTGTGAAAAGATGAGGGTACTGACTGCGCATATCCTGCTCGGTCTTCCAAGTCGCCTCCTCGACTGGCTGACCCCTCCAATGAACCTTGACTGATGCAATATTTTTTTATCTAAGCTTTCTGACTTGTCTATCCAATATAGCTACTGGCTCCTCAACATATGATAAATCCTTGTCCAACTGGACTGAACTGAAATCCAAAACAAGGGTCGGGTCACCGTGATACTTTCGAAGCATAGAGACGTGGAATACCGGATGAACTCCTACTAGGTTGGGAGGCAAGGCTAACTCATAAGCAACCTCCACAACATGCCGCAATACCTCAAAAGGACCAATGAATCTCGGACTCAGCTTACCCTTC
Organism: Nicotiana undulata; assembly: GCA_005239495.1. Lineage (NCBI taxonomy): Eukaryota > Viridiplantae > Streptophyta > Magnoliopsida > Solanales > Solanaceae > Nicotiana > Nicotiana undulata. The sequence goes on along the minus strand of ML270945.1, from coordinate 23,645 downwards.
TTCCTGAACCTCATGACGCCCTTCATAGGCGATACCCAAAGCAAAATCCGACCACCAGCCATAAATGCCAAATCCCGAACCTTCCGGTCCACATAACTCTTCTGCCTGGACTGAGCTGTGCGAAGTCTCTCCTGAATCACCTTCACCTTTTCCAGGGCATCCTGGACCAAATCTGTACCCAACAATTAGGCCTCACCCGGCTCAAACCGTCCCACTGGAGACCGGCACCGTCTACCATATAAAGCCTCATACAACGCCATATGAATGTTGGACTGGTAGCTATTGTTATAAGCAAACTCTGCAAGTGGAAAGTACCGGTCCCATGACCCTCCAAAATCCATCACACAGGCATGGAGCATATCCTCAAGAATCTGAATCGTGCGCTCGGACTGCCCGTCCGTCTGAGGGTGAAAGGTTGTACTCAACTCTACCCTGGTGCCTAGCACTTGCTGAACGACTCTCCAGAACCGTGAAGTGAACTGTGTACCTCTGTCTCAAATGATAGATACTGGAATGCCGTGGAGGCGAACAATCTCCCATCAATAAATCTCCACCAACCTCTAGGAGGCTATGTAGTCAACACTAGAATGAAATGGGCTGATTTGGTCAGCCGATCCACGATCACCCAAAAATAGCATCGAATTTTCTCAAAGTCCTAGGAAGCTCAACCACAAAGTCCATGGTTATCCGTTCCCACTTCCACTCTGGAAGCTCAATCTGCTGTAGTAACCCTCCTGGTCTCTGATGCTCATATTTGACTTGCTGACAGTTGAGACACTTTGCCACAAACTCCAAACTATATCATTTTTCATCCTTCTCCACCAATAGTGTTGTCTCAGGTCCTGGTACATCTTTGCGGTACCGGGATGAATTGAGTACCGCGAGCTATGGGCCTCCTCAAGAATCTACTCCCGAAGCCCATCTACATTGGGCACACAGATACGACCATGCATCCTCATCACACCATCGTCACCTATAGTCACATCCCTGGAATCACCCCGCCGAACCCTATCCTGCAGAACCAGAAGGTTGGGATCATCATACTAGCGCTCTCGAATGCGGTCATAAAGAGAAGACCGAGCAACCACACAAGCTAAAACTCGACAAGGCTCAGAAAGATTCAATCTCACGAACTGACTGGCTAAGGACTGAACATCCAAGTCTAAGGGCCTCCCAACTACCAGAAGATATGCCAAACTCCCTAAACTCTTCGCCCGGCGACTCAAGGCGTCGGCCACCATATTGGCCTTCCCCGGGTGGTATAATATAGTGATGTCATAGTCCTTTAGTAACTCCAACCATCTCCGCTAGCGCAAATTGAGGTCCTTCTGCTTGAACAAGTGCTGCAAACTCCGGTGATCCGTGAAAATCTCGTAGGGAACACCGTATAAATAATGACGCCATATCTTCAGGGCGTGAACAATTGCTGCCAACTCGAGGTAATGAACTGAATAGTTCTTCTCATGCACCTTCAGTTGTCTGTACACGTAGGCAATCACCCCACCGTCCTACATCAATACCGCTCCAAGGCCAATCCTCGAGGCATCACAATAGACTGTATAGGACCCTGAACCCGTAGGCAATACCAACACCAGAGCTGTAGTCAGGGCTGTCTTGAGCTTCTGAAAGCTCTCCTCACACTCCTCTGTCCACCTGAACGGAGTACCCTTCTGGGTCAATCTGGTCATAGGTGTTGCAATGGATGAACATCCCTCCACAAAATGGCGATAGTACCTTGCCAAACCAAGGAAAATGCGGATCTCGATAGCTGATGACGGTCTAGGCCAACTCTACACCGCCTCCACTTTCTTCGGGTCTACCTTGATACCATCACAAGACACCACATGGCCTAAGAATGCCACAGAATCAAGCCAAAATTCACACTTAGAAAATTTTGCATACAATTTCTTCTCCCTCAAAGTCTGAAGCACGGTCCTCAAATGCTACTCATGATCCTCCTGGGACCGGGAATACACCGAGATGTCGTCAATAAACACAATGACGAAGGAATCAAGATAAGGCCGGAACACATTGTGCATCAAATGCATAAAGGTTGTTGGGGAATTGGTCAGCCCAAATGACACAAGAAACTCATAGTGTCCATATCTGGTCCTGAAGGTAGTCTTTGGGATATCCGGCTCCCGAATCTTCAACTAATGATATCCAGAACGCAAGACAATCTTGGAAAATACCCTGGCACCCTGTAACTGGTCAAACAAATCATCAATGCGAGGCAAAGGGTACATGTTCTTCATTGTAACCTTGTTCATCTGCCGATAATCTAATACACATACGCATAGAACCATCCTTCTTCTTCACAAATAATACCGGAGCACCCCAAGGTGATACAATGGGCCTGATGAAATCCTTATCAAGCAACTCCTGCAACTGCTCCTTCAACTGCTTCAACTCAGGAGGAGCCATGCGATATAGAGGAATAGAAATGGGCCGAGTGCCCGGCAACTAATCAATGCCGAAATCAATATCTCTGTCGGGAAGCATACCTGGAAGATCAGCTGGAAAAATATCTGTATAGTCCCTCACAACTGGAACTGACTCAACTGTAGGGGTATCAACACTAACATACCTCACATTGGTTAGGTACGCATCACACCCCTTCTCAACCATCCGCTGGGCCTTAAGGAAAGAAATGACTCTGCTGGGAGTATACTCTAAGGTACCTCTCCACTCTAATCTCGGTAAACCTGGCATAGCCAATGTCACGGTCTTGGCATGACAATCAAGAATAGCATAATAGGGCAAAAACTAGTCCATGCCCAAGATAACATCAAAATCCACCATACTAAGTAACAACAAATCAGCTCGGGTCTCAAAACCACTGATAACAATCAAACATGACCGATATATGCGGTCCACAACAAGAGAATCTCCCACGGGAGTAGAAGCATAAATGGGGGAACTCAAAGAATCCCGAGATATCCCTAAATATGAGGCAAAATAAGAAGACACATATGACTACGTAGAGCCTGGACCAAATAATACGAATGCATCCCTATGACAAATAGGGACAATACCCGTGATGACTAAATCTGAAGCGACGTCCTCTCAACGGGCTGGAAGAGCATAATACCTGGCCTGGCCTCCCCCTCTAGGGCGACCTCGACCTCTCCGACCTCCACCTCGAGCTGTCTGAGAGGATGCGGTAGTAGCTGGGGCTGGAAGAATAACTGGAGGACCCAGTGGGGCACGTGGGGCCTGATAAGAATGAGATGATGCACCCCTCCGAGCTTTGGGGCAATCTTCGAGCACGTGGCGAGGGTCACCACACCCAAAACAGTCCCTCGGAGGAGGTGGTAGTTGGTGCTGACTCTGAACTGTCCTGCTGGACTGGCCAGTGATAGAACCTCAAACAGGGGGCACATTAGATACTGGTGGTGCATAATAAGGCTCCTGAGGTCTAGGAGGAGCTTAAATATCACTGCTGCTGGAAGAGCTGAATAAACAGGGCGACTCACAAAACCCCTACTATAACGTGCCACTGGTGCACGAACTCCTGAGTACTGGCTAGTCTCTCGAGATCTCTTGGCCTCTCTCTTCTCTCTGTCCTGGGCCAACATGCTCTCAATCCTCCGGGCAATACTCATTGCCTGCTGGTAAGTGATATCTGTCTCCAACTCTCTAGCCATACTAGTCCGAATACTGGGGTGGAGTCCCTCAATGAAGCGTCAAAGCCTCTCTCTTATCGTGGCAACCAAGGTTGATGCATGACGAGCCAAGTCACTGAAACAAACTGAATACTCCGACACAGTCATAGTACCCTGGCATAACTACTCAAACTCAGCACGCGAAGCATTCCTGAGGCTCTGAGGAACAAAGTCTAGAAAAAACATCTCTGAGAATTGATCCCAAGTGAGTGAAGCTGCCTCATCCGGACTACTCATCTCGTAGGCATGCCACCACTAATAAGTCGCTCCCCTCAACTGGAAAGCGGTGAAAGAAACCCCACTCGTCTCCATAATACCCATAGCTCATAGGCACGCCAAGCATCCCACGAGTGGGGTTTCTTTCACCGCTTTCCAGTTGAAGGAGCGGCTTATCAGTGGTGGCATGCCTACGAGCTGAGTAGTCCGGATGAGGCAGCTTCACTCACTTGGTCTCAGTTCTCAGAGATGTTTTTGCTTGACTTTGTTCCTCAGAGCCTCAGGGATGCTTGGCGTGCAGAGTTTGAGTAGTTATACCAGGGTACTATGACTGTGTCGGAGTATTCAGTCCGTTTCAATGACTTGGATCGTCATGCATCGGCCTTGGTTGCCACGATCAGAGAGAGGGTTCGACGCTTCATTGAGAGACTCCACCCCGGTATTCGGACCAGTATGGCCAGAGGGTTGGAGACAAATATCACTTACCAGCAGGCAGTGAGTATTGACCGGAGGATTGAGAGCATGTTGGTCGGGGACAGAGAGGAGAGAGAGGCCAAGAGGTCTCGAGAGACTAGTCAGTACTCAAGAGTTCGTGCACCAGCAACACGCTATGGTAGGGGGGTTTTGAGTCGCCTTGTCATTCAGCTCTTCCAGCAGCCAGTGGTATTCCAGCTCCTCCTAGACCTCATGAGCCTTATTATGCACCACCAGTATCTAGTGTGCCTCCTGTTCGAGGTGCTATCACCGGCCAGTCTAGCAGGCCAGTTCAGAGTCAGCATCAGCCACCACGTCCTCTAAGGGGTTGTTTTGGGTGTGGTGACCCTCGCCACGTGCTCAGAGACTGCCCCAGAGCTAGGAGGCGTACATCATCTCAGACTTATCAGGCCCCACGTGCTCCACTGGGTCCTCTGGCTATTCTTCCAGCCCCAGCTACTGCCCCACTTGCTCAGACAGCTCGAGGTGGAGGTTGGGGAGGTCGAGGTCGCCCTCGAGGGGGAGGCCAGGCCAGGTACTATGCTCTTCCAGCACATTTAGAGGTCGTATCTTCGGATTAAGTCATCACATGTATTGTCCCTGTTTGTCATGGGGATGCATCAGTATTATTTGACCCAGGCTCTACGTATTCATATGTGTCTTCTTATTTTGCTTCACATCTGGGGATATCTCGGGATTCTTTGAGTTCCCCCGTTTATGTTTCTACTCCCGTGGGAGATTCTCTTGTTGTGGACCGCGTATACTGGTCGTGTTTGATTGTTATCAGTAGGTTTGAGACCAGGGCTGATATGTTATTACTCAGTATGGTAGATTTCGATGTTATCTTAGGCATGGACTGGTTATCGCCCCATTATGCTATTTTTGATTGTCACGCCAAAACCGTGATGCTGGCTATGCCAGGTTTACCGAGATTAGAGTGGAGAGGTACCTTAGAGTATACTCCCCGCAGAGTCATTTCTTTGCTTAAGGCTCAGCGGATGGTGAAGAAGCGGTGTGATGCGTACTTAGCCTATGTGAGAGATGTTAGTGTTGATACCCCTATTGTTGAGTCAGTTCCAATTGTTCGGGACTATCCTGTTGTTTTTCCAGCTGATCTTCCTGGTATGCCGCCCGACAGATATATTTATTTCGGCATTGATTTGTTGCTGGGCACTCAGCCCATTTCCATTCCTCCCTATCGCATGGCTCCTCCTGAGTTAAAGGAGTTGATGGAGCAGTTGCAGGATTTGCTTGATAAGGGTTTCATTAGGCCCAATGTATCACCTTGGGGTGCTCTGATATTATTTGTGAAGAAAAAGGATGGCTATATGCGTATGTGTATTGATTACCGGCAGCTGAATAAGGTTACAGTCAAGAACAGGTACCCTTTGCCTCGCATTGATGATTTGTTTGACCAGTTACAGGGTGCCAGGGTATTTTCCAAGAATGACTTGCGTTCTGGCTATCATCAGTTGAAGATTCAGGAGCCGGATATCCCAAAGACTACCTTCAGGACCAGATATGGCCACTATGAGTTTCGCGTCATGTCATTTGGGCTGACCAATGCCCCAACAGCCTTTATGCATTTGATGCACAATGTGTTTCGGCCTTATCTTGATTCTTTCGTCATTGTGTTCATTGATAACATCTTGGTATATTCTCGATCCTAGGAGGATCATGAGCAGCATTTGAGGATCGTCCTTTAGACTTTGAGGGAGAAGAAATTGTATGCAAAATTTTCTAAGTGTGAATTTTGGCTTGATTATGTCGCATTCTTAGTCCATGTGGTGTCTTGTGATGGGATCAAGGTAGATCCAAAGAAGGTGGAGGCGGTGTAGAGTTGGCCTAGACCGTCTTCAGCTACTGAGATCGGCAGTTACCTTGGTTTAGCTGGGTACTATCGCCATTTTGTAGAGGGGTTTTCATCCATTGCAGCACCTATGACCAAATTGACCCAAAAGGATGCTCCGTTCAGATGGACTGAGGAGTGTGAGGAGAGCTTTCAGATGCTCAAGATAGCCCTGACTACAGCTCCAGTGTTTGTATTGCCTACGGGTTCAGGGTCCTATACAGTCTATTGTGATGCTTCGAGGATTGGCCTTGGGGTGGTGTTGATGCAGGACGGTAGGGTGATTGCCTACGCGTCCAGACAGTTGAAGGTGCATGAGAAGAACTATCCAGTTCATGACGTCGAGTTAGAAGCCATAGTTCACGCCCTGAAGATATGGCGTCATTATTTGTACGGTGTTCCCTGTGAGATTTTCACGGATCAACGGAGTTTGCAGCACTTGTTCAAGTAGAAGGACCTCAATTTGTGCCAGCGTAGGTGGTTGGAGTTACTCAAGGATTATGACATCACTATATTATACCACCCGGGGAAGGTCAATATGGTGGCCGACGCCTTGAGTCGCCGGGCGAAGAGTTTCGGGAGTTTGGCATATCTTATGGTAGTTGGGAGGCCCTTAGACTTGGATGTTCAGTCCTTAGCCAGTCAGTTCGTGAGATTGAATCTTTCTGAGCCTTGCCGAGTTTTCGCTTGTGTGGTTGCTCGGTCTTCTCTTTATGACCGCATTCGAGAGCGCTAGTATGATGATCCCAACCTTCTGGTTCTGCAGGATAGGGTTCGGCGGGGGGATTCCAGGGATGTGACTATAGGTGACGATGGTGTGATGAGGATGCATGGTCGTATCTGTGTGCCCAATGTAGATGCGCTTCGGGAGTTGATTCTTGAGGAGGCCCATAGCTCGCGGTATTCTATTCATGGTACCGCGAAGATGTACCAGGACCTGAGACAACACTATTGGTGGAGAAAGATGAAGAAGGATATAGTGGAGTTTGTGGCCAAGTGTCTCAACTGCCAGCAAGTCAAATATGAGCATTAGAGACCAGGAGGGTTACTTCAGCAGATTGAGCTTCCAGAGTGGAAGTGGGAGCGGATCACCATGGACTTTGTGGTTGGACTTCCTCGGACTTTGAGAAAGTTCGATGCTATTTGGCTGATCGTGGATCGGCTGACCAAATCAGCCCATTTCATTACAGTGTTGACAATATATTCCTTCGAGAGGTTGGTTGAGATTTATATTAGGGAGATTGTTCGCCTCCTCGGTATTCCAGTATCTATCATTTTAGACAGAGGTACACAGTTCACTTCAAGGTTCTAGAGAGCCGTTCAGCAGGAGTTAGGCACCAGGGTGGAGTTGAGTACAACCCTTCACCCTCAGACGGACGGGAAATCCGAGCGCACGATTCAGATTCTTGAGGATATGCTTCGCCCTGTGGGATGGATTTTGGAGGGTCACGGGACCGATACTTGCCACTTGCAGATTTTGCTTATAATAATACTTACCAGTCCAGCATTCAGATGGCACCATATGAGGCTTTGTATGGTAGACAATGCAGGTCTCCAGTGGGATGGTTTGAGCGAGCCGGGCGAGGCCCGATTGTTGGGTACAAATTTGGTCCAGGATGCCCTAGACAAGGTGAAGGTGATTCAGGAGAGGCTCCGCACGGCTCAATCAAGGCAGAAGAGTTATGCGGATGGGAAGGTTCGAGATTTGGCCATTTATGGCTGGTGATCGGGTTTTGCTTCGGGTATCGCCTATGAAGGGTGTCATAAGGTTCGGGAAGAAGGGTTAGCTGAGTCCGAGGTTTATTGGCCCTTTTGAGGTATTGCAGCGAGTTGGGGAGGTTGCTTATGAGCTGGCCTTGCCTCCCAACCTAGCAGGAGTTCATCTGGTATTCCATGTCACTATGCTCCGGAGGTATCACGATGACCCGACCCATGTTTTGGATTTCAGTTCAGTCCAGTTGGACAAGGATCTATCATATGTTGAGGAGCCTGTAGCTATATTGGATAGGCAGGTCAGAAAGCTCGGCCGGTCGAGGAGGCGACTTGGGAGACCGAGCAAGATATGTGCAGTCAGTACCCTCATCTTTTCACAACTTTAGCTATGTCTCTATACTCGTTCGAGGACCAACGATCTTCTTAAGAGGGGGAGAATGTAACGACCCGGTCGATCGTTTTGAGAGTGTAAAGAACCGTAAAATTTCTTAACTAAAAATGATGTTCGGGTAGGTCCCCTGTTGATATAACTGTAGTAATTCTTAAATCGGACCCTTTTGGAGTGAAAAGTACCCAGGACTTAGAGGGTAGAATTTTTTCCAGGTGTGTGCGGATCTGCGATCGCATATCACGTTTGTAGACTGCATAGTGGTCGCATAGTTGGACAGATTGCCTTTACTATGTGCGCGATCTTCCTATGTGATGGGTGTGGTAGATGTGAAAGATTGGAATGATATGAAACATGAATCAAAGGATTGTAATGAGGTGAAATATGAATCAAGGGATTAAATTGATATGAAATATGAATCAAATGATTAGATTGACATGAAACATGAACAAAAGGATTGTAATGATATGAAAGATGAATCAAAAGACGGAAAATGCTAAAAGTGAACTAAAAGATCCATGAATCGACAGGGAATGTCCTAGGGTGAGATGGCATATCCGATCGGGCCGGGATCGGACTCCATGTCGTACACATGGAGACATGAAAATGTGATATGATGTTGATTTTAGCCTCACTGTTTCAGTTGAGATGGCCTAGCTGGTCGGGCAGGGACCGGACTCCGTGCGAACATGCCACGGTGGTGATATAAGATGTGATGATTATTCAGGCCTCACCTAGGATGGCTTAGCTGGTCGGGCAGAGACCGGACTTCGTGTGAAAACGACACGGTGGTTCAGTAATAATAATAATAATAACAAGAGGAACTTAAAAGAACATTAACCAAAAGATGGCAAAATGGGATAAGGACAGGGTGACTCTTGATTGTGTGAATTGTTATGTGAAGTCTCTATTTGCATCATTGCATATTTACTGCTTATCATCTAGAGTAGAGTTTGTTCATACATACTAGTACTATTCAATGGTACTAATATCCCTTTTGTCGGGGGCGCTACATCTTTTATATGGATGTAGGTGGTTTTGTAGCAGGTAGCGTCGATTGTCGATAGTGGTGCTTTCTCCTCCTCCCTTCCAGCAGTTTTGGCGAGCCCCACTTCCATATGGGGACATATGATGATGATATATATATATATATTGCTCCCTCTTTTGTACATGTTCCGTTTTGAGGTATAGCCGGGGCCTTGTCGCCGGCAGGTCTATGTATATTTCTCCAAATTCTTAGAGGCTCCGTAGACACTATGTGGGTTGTATATATATATATATATATATATATATTGGGTAGTGTTGAACTTACTCATAATTGCGATTCCGTACCTTGAACATTGTAACTTGTATGTATGTTTTGGAAGACCTAATGTTCATAACGGTAAAAGTGGAAAATGGGCTTAATGTTATGAAACTATGCTTTTGATTTGTCTCTTGCTAACTCATGTAATTAATGTATGCTATAACGCGGGGGTGAAACGATTCAGGTAGGAAAGGTTAATCAGCCTTGTTTGATCGGGTTCACTCAATTAGGTGATGGTATCGTCCCTCGGTTTTGGGGCGTGACAAATTTGGTATCAGAGCCTAAGGTTTTAAAAGTGTCCTAGGATGTCTTGGAGCCTTGTCTAGTATAGACCTTCTTATCCATGTGTTGTCGACCACATCTATAATTAGGGGGTTGCATGGACATTTTAGGAATACTACTCTTCATTGTTATTCTGTATCGTGCGATGGAGTGAAAGGTGAGGTTGTTTCTCTCTAACTCGTTCATTGTTTCAACTTTCAGTAAAGGGCACCCAAGAAGAAGTCTCGGCTCGGCCTAGAGGCCGATGCCACCCCAAGTGTGGCCATAAATTATCAATATGATGGTGCGGTGAGGACAATTCCCTGACTATGAATCTGCCTGACTCTTCCATTCCAGGCCAAACTATTCCAATTCCTGCTCTGGCAGAGGGTGCTACGATCCCTCCCGCTGATGTTCTTGATCGTACCCCAGCCCCAGCTTCTGATCCCGGTATTTCTGATGAGGACCTCAGGGGAGCTATTCAGATGTTGACGCAGTTGGTGGCCTCTCAGGCCCAGAGATAATATTTCCCCTGCATCCTCTAGTGAGCAAGGGGATTCTTCAGGTTCTAGGGTCAACCGGTTTCTTCAGTTAGCCCCTCCAGAGTTCACAGGTACTGACCCTGAGGCTGATTCTCAGGATTTTATCAACGAAATGTACAAGACCCTCCGAGTCATGCATGCTACTAAGACAGAGGGGGTAGAGTTGGCCTTCTATCGCTTGAAGGGAGCGACATACTCTTGGTTCGAGATGTGGGAGGATTCCTGTGAGGAGGGGAGTCCTCCGGCGAGATAGGGTGAGTTTGCGGATGCTTTCATGGATTATTTCTTGCATGCCGAGACTAGGGCAGCCCGTGCTACAGAGTTCGAGGTCCTCAAACAGGGTAATATGAGTGTGTGGGAGTACCATATGAAGTTTGTGCTCCTGTCTAAGTATGCTATTCACATGGTGCCAACTATGGAAGCAAGAGTTCGTCGGTTTGTACAGGGCCTTGGTCCCTTGGTTGTCAATGAAGCTGCTACAGCTGCCCTGCATTCCGATATGAATTATGGGAAGATTGTGGGATTCTCCCAGGCTACAGAGGCTCGGAAATTGAAGTTAAGAATGGAGCGACAAGGTAGTAGTAGGGCCCGGTCAGCGGGCAACCTTAGAGGTTCATTTGGAGGTGGGAGACCAGCCCTTGGGAGAGGGTCAGCAGAGCCTACCCGGTCTTATGCTCAGTCTTCACCTAGTCCCCGCCACCAGGGCGTCATCATTATCATCATCAGCAGGGAGGTCATTTTGGGGCCAGTTCAGGTATCAGGAGGTTCCATCAGCTGGGTCATTCAGGTGGGAGATTCCAGCAGCAACAGAGGGCCCTGTGCCCCAAGTGTGAGAGGTTTCATTCTGGACCCTGTTATTTGGACCGGCCAGTATGTTATGGGTGTGGGGTCACATTCAGAGAGACTGCCTTTCATCCAGCCAGGGGGCAGGTTGGGGTATCGCCCAGCCATCCAGTTCTTTAGCTGCTGCATCCTCAGCACGCCCTCCAGCCCGAGGCCTTCCAGTACCAGCAGGGCGAGGTGCAGCTAGGGGTGGTGCACGGGGTCGGGGAGGACCCAACCAGTTATATGCCTTAAGTGGCCGTCAGAGTGCAGAGGCTTCTCCAGATGTTGTTACAGGTATTTTGACTGTCCAAACTCACGATGTGTATGCTCTTATTGATCCTGGGTCTTCTTTATCATATGTCACCCCTTTTATTGCTTCAAGTTTTGGGATAGAATCAGAACAGCTCCATGAGTCGTTCTCAATGTCGACTCCGGTTGGTGAATCTATTACGGTCGCGAGAGTCTATAGGAATTGTGTTGTCTCGGTGTGTGGTCGGGATACCATGGCCGATATCAATGAGCTAGGAATGAGTGATTTTGATGTAATAATGGGGATGGATTGGCTCTATTCGTGCTTTGCTAAACTCGACTGTCGAACCAGAATTTTGAGGCTTGAGTTTCCTTATGAACCAGTTATTGAGTGGGAGGGGAATAATATTGTGCCAAGAGGTAGGTTTATTTCCTACCTTAAGGCCTCAAAAATGATACAGAAAAAGGTGCATCTACTATTTGGTTCGGGTTGCGGACACCACTTCAGAGGTGCCTGCTCCCGAGTCTATGCCTGTTGTGAATGAATTTCTTGATGTCTTTCCAGATGAGCTTCCTGGGATTCCACCAGATAGAGGGATCAATTTCGGGATTGATGTATTGCCAGATATGCAGCCAATATCTATTCCACCGTACAGGATGGCACCAGCAGAATTGAGGGAGTTAAAGGAGCAGTTGAAAGTTCTTCTAGAAAAGGTTTCATTCGGCCAAGTGTGTCACCTTGGGGCGCACTGGTCCTTTTTGTCAGGAAGAAAGATGGGTCTCTGCGAATGTGTGTTAATTATCGGTAGCTCAACAAGATCACCATAAAAAACAAATACCCGTTGCCTCGGATAGATGATTTGTCGACCAATTGCAAGGGGCTAGGTTCTTATCAAAGATTGATTTACGGTCCGGGTATCACCAACTAAAGATTAGGGAGCAGGATATTCCTAAGACCGCCTTTAGTTCTCATTATGGGCACTTTGAATTCTTGGTAATGTCTTTTGGGCTAACCAACGCCCTAGCAGCTTTCATGGACCTTATGAATCGGGTCTTCAAACTATTTCTCGACTATTTTCTGATAGTTTTCATCGACGATATCCTTGTTTATTCGCGAAGTCAGGAAGATCATGTTAATCACCTCAGGGCAGTTCTGCAGACTCTTCATCAGCACCAATTGTATGCAAAGTTCTCAAAATGCGAGTTTTGTATAGAATACGGTACCTTTTTGGGTCATGTTATATCCAGGGAAGGGATTCGGGTTGATCCCCAAAGGATCGCAGCTGTGAAAGATTGGCCTAGACCAACGACTACGATGGAGATTCACAGTTTCTTGGTTTTAGCTAGATATTATCGCAGGTTCGTGGAAGGATTCTATACTCTCACCTCCCCATTAACTAAGCTGACGTAGAAAGCGATCAAGTTCCAGTGGTCCGATGATTGTGAAAGGAGTTTCCAAGAATTGAAATCGAGATTGACCTCGGCGCCGGTGTTGGCCTTGCCAGAAGGTACAGAGGGGTTTGTGGTGTATTGTGATGCTTCAAGGGTTGGTATGGGGTGTGTGTTGATGCAATGTGGTAAGGTTATAGTGTATGCTTCAAGGCAACTCAAGAATCACGAAAAGAATTATCCGACGCATGATTTGGAGCTCGCAGCGGTTGTTTTTGCATTGAAAATATGACGGCATTATCATTATGGGGTCCATGTGGACGTGTTCACAGACCACAAGAGTATTCAGTATCTATTCAAACAGAAGGAATTAAACTTGAAGTAGAGGAGATGGTTGGAATTGCTCAAAGATTGTGATATGAATATCTTGTACCATCCAGGGAAGGCGAATGTGGTGGCAGACGCTCTTAGTCTGAAAACCTAGTTTGGCTCGCTTAGAAACAGGTCAGAGGCCTTTGGCTCGAGAGGTTTACTAGTTGGCCAGTCTGGGGGTTTGTCTTTCGGCCTCAGACGAAGGGAGTGCTGTGGTGCATAATGGAGCGGAATCTTCGCTTGTAGAGGAAATCAAGGAAAAGCAATTCAATGATCCAGCATTAGAACAGTTAAGAGAGGCAATTCTAAATCACAAGACCACAGCTTTTTCACTTAGCCAGGATGACAGTGTCTTGCGGTGTCAAGGGAGACTATGTGTTCCGAATGTGGATGATCTTCGGGAGAGGTTAATGGCATAGGATCACCATTCTAAATATTCTGTACACCCAGGTTATATGAAAATGTATCACGATATCAAGGAGGTTTATTGATGGAATGGTATGAAGAGGGGTGTGGCAGACTTTGTGGCTAGATGTCCGAACGGTTAGCAAGTGAAGGCCGAGCATCAGAGGCACGGTGGGTTGGCTCAGCTTATAGAAATCTCAGTATGGAAGTGGGAGATGATCAATATGGATTTTGTTGTGGGGTTACCCCGCACTCCGCGTAAGTTTGACTCAATTTGGGTAATAGTGGATCGGCTCACGAAGTCACCACATTTCTTGCCAGTCAAGTCCACCGACATTGCAAAATAATACGCTCAGTTGTATGTCAAAGAAATAGTCTGACTCCATGGCACTCCAGTTTCTATTATATCGGATCGAGGGGCCCAGTTCACAACTAACGTTTGGAAGAAATTTCAGCAAGGTTTGGGTACGTAGGTAAATCTCAGCACAGCCTTCCACCCGCAGACTGACGGGCAAGCAGAGCGGACCATTCAGACGCTTGAAGACATGTTACGAGCTTGTGTGCTCGATTTTAAGGGTAGCTGGGATGATCATTTTCCACTTATAGAATTTGCCTACAACAACAGTTTCCATGCCAGTATTCAGATGGCCCCATTTGAGCCTTTGTACGGTAGAAGGTGTAGGTCTCTGATTGGGTCATTCGAAGTTGGAGAAGCTGAACTGTTGGGACCAGATCTTGTGCATCAAGCTATGGAGAAGGTAAGGATCATAAAGGAGCGGTTGAAAACTGCTCAAAGCCGTCGGAAATCTTATTCGAACATTCGTCGTAGGGATTTGGAGTTCCAAGTAGATGATTGGATATTCTTGAAAGTATCTCCCATGAAGAGGGTTATGCAGTTTGGAAAGAAAGGAAAATTGAGCCCAAGGGTTGTCGGGCCGTATAGGGTCACTCAGAGGATAGGGCAGGTGGCATATATGCTGGAGTTTCCCCCTGAGATGTCATTGGTGCACCCGGTGTTTCATGTGTCCATGTTAAAGAAGGTGATTGGGGACCCGTATGTCATCGTGCCAGTTGAGACCGTTGAAGTTAATGAAGAATTGGCATATGAAGAAGTTCTGGTTGCTATTCTTGATAGGCAAGTTCGTAAGTTGAGAAACAAGGAGATTGCTTAAGTTAAAGTGTTATGGCGGAATCAACAAGTCGAGGAAGCCACATGGGAAGCGGAAAAGGAAATGAAAGAGAAGTATCCTCATTTGTTTGAATAAGTCAGGTAGTTGTTTATGAAAGTTGTCATCTCTAAGTAATTGCATTTTGCGTCATATTTCGTGTAGAGTCACCCCACTCCCCTAATCCCCCTTCTCATATGACTTCTCAAATTGTGCCATATTTGTGTGAATTGTGTTAACTGAATTAAGTACAATTTGTTGAAGTAACTGAATCATGTGCAATTCGTTGAAGCAACTGAAAGTATGTGGAATTTGTTGAACTGTGTTTTGGGGGCTCTCTAACAAGTTGTAACGACCCGATCGGTCGTTTTGAGAGTTAGTGCCTTGATATCCTAATAACTGCTTCTCCCATGTTTATTTATGTTATTGAAACTTATCGAAGCGTTGAGTGGTGAAATCCGGAGTGATTATGGACGCTTAGTCCTTGAATGTGGATTTTTGCTTTTGAAATAAGGCCATAGCTAGAACTATGTGAAGACGGATCCGGAATGGAATTCCGTTCACTCTGTTAGCTCCGTTAGGTGATTCCGGGGTTAGGAGCATGTTCGGAATATGTTTTCGAGGTCGGTTGTGGATTTAGGCTTGAATTAGCGAAAATTAGAATTTCGACGATTTCGGCCGATAGGTGAATTTGATATCGGACTTGGAATGGAATTCCGAAAGCGACAACAGGTCCGTAATGTCATTTATGACCTGTGTGAAAAATTTGAGGTCATTCGGATGAGTTTTGGCATGTTTCGGCATCAGATGTGAATTTTAGAAATTTCTTAAGTTCTTAGGCTTGAATCTATGCATATTTGATGATTTTGATGTTATGAGATGTGATTTTTAGGCTCGACCAAGTTTTAATGAGGTATTAGGGTGGATTGGTAATTTTGGTTGAGCTCCCGGGGGCCTCGGGTGTGTTTCGGGTGTTCAAACGGGCATTTTTGGCCTAATAGACTTAGCTAGTTTTTCTGGTTTTTCAATAGCAGTGTTTTGTTCTCCGCGATCGCAAGAATTCATCCGCGGTCGCATAAGGTAAGTAGGGGAGGCTGTGATTTGTTATCCACGATCGCACAATGCCAATCGTGATCGCAGTGTGTGGGGAACTTGGTCTCCGCGATCGCATATCATGGGTCGCGATCGCAGAGGAGATCTTAGGTCTGAGGAAGGGTCAGCGTTTATTCTACGCAGTCGCGTGTCCACAACCGTGATCGCATAGCTGTAAGGTCAGAAGGTCCGCGATCGCATACCCTTAATCGTGATCGCGGTGAAGGAATTTCAGGCGCGTGTTGTATTACTCTCCGCGATCGCGACTCGTTGTACGCAATCGCATAAGGCAATACCTGGGCAGTCTTTTAAAACCCCAAATTCGAGGGTTTATGTTAGTTTCACCATTGTTTATTTGAGAGCTCGGGAGAGGCGATTTTTGGAGGCATTTGCACCTGGGTAACTTGATAAGTAATTTTTATCCATTATAGATCAATTTCCATGATTTTAATCTTAAATTCAACCTTTAATTTCAAATATTTTGGGTAGAAAATGGGGAAAATGGGATGAACTTCATAGACCGAATTATTGAGTTTTGATTGGGTATTTGACCTCTGATTTGAGAGATTCTTATATGGTTAGACTCGTGAGTGAATGAGTGACCGGAAAATATGATTTTTACCCGATTCCGAGATGTGGGCCCGGGGGACATTTTGGGCGAATTTCCTAATTTCGTGTATTATCTTAGAAATAATTAGCTATTTTGTTCCCTTGAAGTGATATTTACATTATGCATCTGAATTGAATAGATTTGGGCCACCCGGAGTCGGATACTCGTGGCAAGAGCGTGGTATTGAGTTGATTAGCGCAATCAAGGTAAGTGGCTTGCCTAACTCTATGTTGGGGATTTCCCTTAGGCATTTTTATACTGATTTTACTATGTGGACGCCGTGTACGTGAGGTGACGAGTGCGTACACAGGTCATGGTTGCTAAACTCCAGCTTTTCCATCCATGACATAATTCATTTCATTCCTATATTACTGCTTCATGTTATAACTGATTAGTTAGCATAGGAATGAGCATGCCTAACTGTTATCACTTGAATTCCCCGTACTTGCTACTGTTTGCTCCATGCTTAGGTAGTTTTACCTTATTCTTGCCTATTGTATTCTTGAACTGTTTAATTAAGTCGTATCTGATATGATTCTGCATCTCATATTTAAATTGGGACTACGGACCATGATCCGGGAGCTTTCCCCCTGTACTGCATAGAATATTTAAATTGGGACTACGGACTGAGATCCGGGAGCTTTCCCCCTGTACTGCATAGAATATTTAAATTAGGATTACGGAATGAGATCCGAGAGCTTTCCCTCTGTACTGCATTGCATATTTGCTGTTGAGATATATGATGTGCTTAGCCGAGGGCTTTTCTTTATTATTTCTTTCAGTTTTCCTTTAAATTCTGCTTAATTTAGCTATTTATATGTCACTGTTCAAACTTATAACTGTCTTATTTTTAAACTCAGTAGAGCCTTATCCTGACCTCGTCACTACTTGACTGGGTTAGGCTTGGCACTTACGGAGTACCGAATGTGGAGTACTCACGCCCTTTCCTGCGCATGTTTTCCCCATGTGCAGATTCAGGTACCAGTACACAGTGCTTTGGCTAGGAGTACTACAACACTTGCTCAGGAGACCGCGAGGTAGTTCTGCCGCGTCCACAGAATCTCACGTGTCCCCATCTACTCTACTATAGGCATAGGAGATAGACACATACACAGTTTCTTTATTCCGTTGTATAGAGCTATAGTTGTAAAAAGCTTGTGACTTGGTGACATTCCGGGTTTTGGGAAAGTAAAAGATGTAAATGCCGAGCAGCTAAATCTTATAGTATTACTTCATCTTTACTGTTTTGTTATTATTCATCTTATTTTTTTGCAAGATAGGCTTGCCTAGTCGTAGAGACTAGGTGCCGTCACGAGACCGTTTGTAGGGTAAATTCGGGTCGTGACAAGTTGGTATCAGAGCGTCTAGGTTCATAGGAGTCACAAGACACAAGCCGGTTTATTAGAGTCTCATGGATCGGTGCGGAGACGTCCGTAGCTATCTTCGAGAGGCTATGTAACTGTTAAGAACAATCATATTCTTTGGAATCCCTTATCGTGCTAGTTAGTGTCATCAAAATTCTTAAACTATATTCTATTCTCGCTTACAGATGGTTCGTACTCGTACCGGACATACTGATGACCAGGCACCCGAGCCCCCAGCTAGAGCCGTCAGAGGCAGGGGCCGGGGCAGAGGACGAGCACGCAGTGCATCCCGAGCACCGGTGAGAGTAGAGGCAGAGGATCCCCCAGTAGCCACAGTTGGGGGGGGGGGCACAGGAGGTCCCTACTATTACTCCAGCCCTCCAGGAGACATTGGCTCAGTTTTTGAGTGCCTTCAGTACGTTGTCTCAGGCGGGACTACTTTTGATAGCCCCAGCTACATCCCAGGCCGGGAGAGGGACACAGACTCTCGAAGCCCGTACTCCTGAGCAGAGGGTTCATATTGGGCAGGTTCTAGAGTATATTCCTATGTCCCCTAGCAGCTCTAGCTCAGCATGAGACTAGTATTCTTGAGGTAGAGCAGCTCCGACTTGAGAGGTACAAGAAGTACCACCCACCTGAGTTCAGCGGACTAGCTTCAGATGATGCCTTGAGTTTTTCTTGAGGGGTGTCATCACATTCTCCGCACTATGGGTATTGTGGAGACGAGTGGGGTTCCTTTCACTGCTTTCCAGCTGAGGGGAGCAGCTTATCAGTGGTGGCGTGCCTTTGAGCTTAGTAGTCCGGACGAGGCAGCTTCACTTACTTGGGCTCAGTTCTCAGAGATATTCTTGCTTGAGTTTGTCCCTCAGAGCCTTAGGGACGCTTGGCGTGCAGAGTTTGAGCAGCTACGCCAGGGTACCATGACTGTGTCAAAGTATGCAGTCCGTTACAGCGATATGGCTCGCCATGCACCAGCTTTGATTGTCACTGTCAGAGAGAGGGTCTGATGCTTTATTGAGGGACTCCACCCTAGTATTCGGACCAGCATGGCCAGAGAGCAGGAGACAGATATCCCTTATCAGCAGGCCGTGAGTATTGCTCGGAGGATTGAGACCATGTTAGCCAGGGACAGGGAGGAGAGAGAGGCCAAGAGGTCTCGAGAGACTGGTCATTTTTTAGGAGCCTGTGTACCAGCAACACGGTATGGTAGGGGTTTTGTGAGTCGCCCCGTTCATTCAGCTCTTCCAGCAACCAGTGGTATTCCAGCTCCTTCTAGACCTCAGGAGCCTTATTATGCACCACCAGTATCTCAGGGGCCTCCTGCTCGAGGTGTTATCACCAGCCAGTCTAGTAGGCCAGTTCAGCGTCAGCGTCAGCCGCCATGTCCTCCGAGGGGTTGTTTTGAGTGTGGTGACCCTCGTCATGTGAGCAGAGATTGCCCTAGAGCTAGGAGGGGTGCACCACCTCAGACTTATCAGGTTCCACGCCTTCCACCAGGCCTTCCAGCTATTCTTCCAGCCCCAGCTGCTACCCCACCATCTCAGGCAGCTCGAGGTGGAGGTCGGGGAGGTCGAGGTCGCCCTAGAGGGGGAGGCCAGGCCAGGCTAGGTACTATGCTCTTCCAGCCCGATCTGAGGCCATTGCTTCAGATTCAGTCATTACAGGTATGGTTCCCGTTTGTCATAGGGATGCATCAGTATTATTTGACCCAAGCTCTACATATTCGTATGTGTCTTCTTATTTTGCTTCCCATCTGGGGATATATCGGGATTCTTTGAGTTCCCCCATTTATGTTTCTACTCCTATGGGAGATTCTCTTGTTGTGGACCGCGTATATCGGTCGTGTTTGATTGTTATCAGTGGTTTTGAGACCAGGGCTAATTTATTATTACTCAGTATGGTAGATTTCGACTGGGTATGGACTGGTTGTCTCCCTACTATGTTATTCTTGATTGTCACGCCAAGACCGTGACGCTGGCTATGCCAGGATTACCGAGGTTAAAGTGGAGAGGTTCCTTAGAGTATACTCCCCATCGAGTCATTTCTTTTCTTAAGGCTCAACGGATGGTCGAGAAGGGGTGTGATGCGTATTTGGCTTATGTGAGAGATGTTAGTGCTGAGACCCCTACAGTTGAGTATGTCCCCATTGTTAGGGACTATCCTGATGTTTTTCCAGCTGATCTTCCGGGTATGCCGCCCGAAAGAGACATTGATTTTGGCATTGACTTGTTGCCGGGCACTCAGCCTATTTTCATTCCTCCCTATCGCATGGCTCCTCCTGAGTTAAAGGAGTTGAAGGAGAAATTGCAGGAGTTGTTTGGCAAAGGTTTCATCAGGCCTAGTGTATCACCTTGGGGTGCTCTGGTATTGCTTGTGAAGAAAAAGGATGGTTCGATGCATATGTGTATTGACTATCGGCAGCTGAATAAGGTGATAGTGAAGAACAGGTACCCATTGCCTCGCATTGATGATTTATTTGATCAGTTACAGGGTTCTAGGGTGTTCTCCAAGATTGATCTTCGTTCGGGTTATCATCAGTCGAAGATCTGGGAGCCGGATATCCCGAAGACTTCCTTCAGGACCAGATATGGCCCCTATGAGTTCCTTGTTATATCATTTGGGCTGACAAATGCCCCAGCAGCCTTCATGCACCTGATGCACAACGTATTTCGGCCGTATCTTGATAGTTTTGTCATCGTGTTCATTGATGACATTCTGGTATATTCTCGGTCCTAGGAGGACCATGAGCAGCATTTGAGGACCGTGCTTCAGACATTGAGGGAGAAGAAGTTGTATGCCAAATTTTCTAAGTGTAAATTTTGGCTTGATTCTGTGGCATTCCTAGGCCATGTGGTATCTTTGGATGGGATCAAGGTAGATCCGAAGAAGGTGGAGGCAGTGCAGAGTTTTCCCAGACCGTCTTCGGCTACCGAGATCCGCAGTTTCCTCGGTTTGGCTGGGTATTATCGTCGTTTTGTGGAGGGATTTTCATCCATTTCAGCGCCCATGACTAGACTGACCTAGAAGGGTGCACCTTTTATATGGACTGTGGAGTGCGAGGAGAGCTTTCAGAAGCTCAAAACATCCCTGATTACAGCTCCAGTGTTAGTATTACCCACAGATGCAGATATACAGTCTATTGTGATGCTTCGAGGATTGGCCTGGGAGCGGTGTTGATGTAGGACGGTAGGGTGATTTCCTACGCGTCCAGGCAGTTGAAGGTGCATGAGAAAAACTAACTTGTTCATGATCTCGAGTTGGCAGCGATGGTTCACGCCCTGAAGATATGGCATCATTATTTATATGGTGTTCCCTGTGAGATATTCACGGATCATTAGAGTTTGTAGCACATATTCAGGCAGAAGGATCGTCATTTGCGCCAGCGTAGGTGGTTGGAGTTACTCAAGGATTATGATATCACTATATTATACCACCCGGGGAAGGCCAATGTGGTGGCCGACGCCTTGAGTCGCCGAGCGGAGAGTTTGGGTAGTTTGGCATATCTTCGTGCAGCTGAGAGGCTCTTAGCCTTAGATGTTCAGTCCTTAGCCAATCAGTTCGTGAGACTGGATCTTTCTAAGCCTCGCTAGGTATTTGCTTGTGTTGTTGCTCGATCTTCTCTTTATGAATGCATTCGGGAGTGCCAGTATGATGATCCCAACCTTCGGGCTCTTCAGGATAGAGTCTGGCAGGGTGATGCCAGGGATGTGACCATAGGTGATGATGGTGTGATGAGGATGCAGGGTCGTATTTGTGTTCCCAATGTAGATGAGCTTCGGGAGTTGATTCTTGATGAGGCCCAAAGCTCGCGGTATTCCATCCACCCGGGTACCGCGAAGATGTACCAGGATCTGAGACAGCACTACTGGTGGCGAAGGATGAAGAAGGATATAGCGGAGTTTGTACCCAAGTGTCTTAATTGTTAGAAGGTCAAATGTGAGCATCAGAGACCGGGAGGATTACTTCAGCAGATTAAGCTTCCAGAGTGGAAGTAGGAGCGGATCACCATGGATTTTGTGGTTGGACTTCCTCGGACCTTGGGGAAGCATGATGCTATTTGGGTGATTGTGGACCGGCTGACCAAATCGGCTCATTGCATTCTAGTGTTGACTACATATTCTTCTGAGAGATTGGCCTAGATCTACATTCGGGAGATAGTCCGGTTGCACGGTGTACCGATGTCCATTATATCAGATCGAGGTCCTCAGTTCACCTCACACTTCTGGAGAGCTTTGCATAGTGAGTTGGGTACCCAGATAGATCTTAGCACAACATTTCACCGTCAGACAGACGGACAGTCCGAGCGCACGATTCAGATTCTCAAGGATATGCTCCGTGCCTGTGTGATGGATTTTGGAGGGTCATGGGATCGATACTTGCCTCTTACAGAGTTTGCTTATAATAACAGCTACCGGTCCAGAATTCAGATGGCGCCATATGAGGCTTTGTATGGTAGGCGGTGCAGGTCTCCAATAGGATGGTTTAAGCCGGGCGAGGCCCGATTGTTGGGTACAGACTTCGTTCAGGATGCCTTGGACAAGGTGAAAGTGATCCAAGAGAGACTTCGCACAGCTCAATCCAGGCAGAAGAGTTATGCGGACCGTAAGGTTCGTGACTTGGCATTTATGACTGGTGATTGGGTTTTGCTTCGGGTATCGCCTATGAAGGGCGTCATGAGATTCAGGAAGAGGGGTAAGTTGAGTCCGAAGTTCATTGGCCCTTTTGAGGTGTTGCAGTGGGTTGGGGAGGTTGCCTATGAGTTGGACTTGCCTCCCAACCTAGCAGGATTTCATCCGGTATTCCACATTCCATGCTCCAGAAGTATCACGGTGATCCGACTCATGTTTTGGATTTCAGCTCAGTCTAGTTGGACAAGTGTGATGACCCAAAAGGTCATCTTACATAATTTAAGTTGTATCTGTGTTCCGAGGCTCCGAGAGCCTCTGTTAGTCTCACCTCGATATGCGTGCGCAGCCCGGACGTGTAGCCGGGAAGCTATTATGTGAAAATCTGATAAAAACTGAGTTTTGATAAATAATAAATGAATATAGTTGACTTTGGTCAACATTTCTGGTAAACGGACCCGGGCCCGTCGGTCCCGGAGGGTCCGTAGGAAAATATGGGACTTGGGCATATGCTCGGAATTGAATTCCGAGGTCCCAAGCCCGAGAAAAGAATTTTTAAAGAAAATTGTTTTCTGAAAAATATAAAGGATTTTGAAAATGAATAATTATGTGAAAACCGTGTTGCCGGGCCCGTATTATGGTTTCGGAGCCCGGAACAGGTTTATTATATGTTATGTGACTTATCTGTGAAATTTGGT
>ML270944.1:116035-158036 GCA_005239495.1 Nicotiana undulata | reverse complement strand
AGTACTAACGTCCTTTTTGCCGGGGGCGCTACATCTTTTATATGGATGTAGGTGGTTCCATAGAAGGTAGCTTAGCGCCGTTAGTGGCACCTCCTCTTCATCTCTTCAGCAGTTGTGGTGAGCCCCTCTTCTCCTCGGGCCGTGTGTGAATTATACCACCCTCTTTTGCTTACGTTGTAAAGGTATAGCGGGGGCCTTGTTATCGGCAAGTTATGTAAAAATCCCTAGTATTCGTAGAGGCTCCGTAGACATGATGTGGGTGTATATATGTATTTTTGGGTAGTAATAGTACGTACTCAGAACCGTGGATCATGTTGGAAAGTTATGAATGTATTATGTATGTTTGGATATCAATCGTTGAAATGCTAAAAAAGGAAACAAATGGAGATATGTTGTAAAATGTACTTTGAAACTAAAATCGGCTAACTCACACGAAATAATGCATGTTATGAACGCGGGGTAATACGTTGGGCAGGAAAGGCAATCCAGGTCCGCTTGACTGGGTTCACCCGGTTAGGCGCCGGTCTCGTCACTCGATTTTGGGGCGTGACATTGATACTCCCCCTCTTATAAAAATGGGATCCTTGTAATTTTGTAGGAGACACAAAATACATTGAATACAAGACACAAGAACATTCTCTGCTTTAATATCAAACATCCTCTATTCCTCTTTATTAGCACGTTTACTTGCATTTATTGATTTCTTTGACTTGTTCTTCATTTTTAGCTTATCATTGATCATAAATAGTGTATCTCAAGGCCTATAAGCTTGTTGTGGCTCTATCGACCACCCGATCTAGGCCCGAATCTCGGTCTTAGGGACACTTGAGGTCAATCTCAAGCCTTTGACCTAAGGCATTCTAGTTTGGTTTCCTTTAGCTTTTTAATCGTTTTCTCACTGTTCTATCCTACCACATTTAGATAAAACTTTTAAATAACCGGTATTAAGATAAATCATGTATTTTTAGAATCGCATAACTAAATATAATTTTAGTTACCATTTTCACGGTAAACAATCCTCGACCCTAATCTTTAATTGATACCGGTTGTGGACATCCGCCCAAGTGACGGGGGGATATTCGACCAAGTTCCGCTTCAATTGCTTTGAAGCTATTGAACTTCATTCATTCAAGCCTTGGGTGAAGGCCTGCACTGCCCAGTCATCAGAGACCGGTGGTAATTCCATTCGCTCCATTTGAAAACGAGATACAAATTCCCTTAGCATCTCGTTTTCTCTCGGCTTGATTTTGAAGACGTTGGATTTCCTTGTGGAAACCTTGATGGCACCGACATGTGCCTTTATAAATAGTCTGGTAGCATGCAAAATGAGTCTATTGAAGTGGGGGATAGGTTGTGATACCACATCATGGCCCCTTTTGATAATGTCTCTCCAAATAGTTTCAATAGGACGAATTCAATCTCGTCCTCCTTCAAGTCGTTTCCTTTTATGGAACAAGTGTAAGCAGTGATATGCTCATTGGGGTCCGAGGTCCCGTTATACATCGGAAGATAGGGCATTCTGAACTTCTTTGGGATGGGCTTTGGAGCCGCACTTGATGGGAATGGCCTTTGCACGAACTTCTTCAAATCTACTCCCTTCAGAATTGGGTGTGCGCCTGGGATCTGGTCGAACCTTGAGTTGTAGGTCTCCACCTTTTTTTTGTTAGCATCTATCCTCTTTTCGCCCGATTCAATCCTTTTTGTGAGGTCCTCGAGCATCTTTATAATAGCGGGGTCAGCTGCTAACCTGTTGTCGCTCGACCTCTTCGGTGCATGTTCAAAGCGAGGAGCAGATTTTGGTGCTGTTGCACTTGGAGTTTTTTTATAGCTTTGCTTCTGAGCAATCGCCAACTGTTGTGCCCGCAACATTTCAAAAATGACTTGAAGGCTAACCTCTCTTTCCTCCCGAGCTGGAGTTTTTTGAGCTTCCTATTGGTTTTCTCGGCGTATACCCCCATCAGTCTAGGAGCTTATATCGACATGTTGGGTGTTGTGCGAGCCCAGATCCACGGGGATTGGCTCTGGTGCGTCCTCAGGGTTTCACATTGGTAGACCAGCGCCTGTAATAGCTACGCCATTCTCTCCATGGTCCTCAGAGCCGTTGTTTTCATGTGCATTCACCGAGTTAGACATTTTGACATGAAATAAAAGATTCTTGTACAAGGAAAAGTGTGAAAAATATCTTGTGTTTTTCAGTAAACCAACACTAAAACAATCACTATTATTTTTAGCCCCACGGTGGGCGCCAAAATTTTTACCTTTAAAATGGTAATTACAATTAAATTTGATTGTGTTGTTCTAAAAATACATGATTTATTTTAATACCAGTTGTTTGTCAATAGATGCAAGTGTGAGTTAGGACAATGAGATGAGAGGAAAAGGTAATGGGTTAAGCAAACAGAGCACTGGCGAGATCGGGGTCTCGAGGTGGCCTTAGTCCGGCCTCGAGGTTGAGCTAATGAGCTTGACTGGGACGGTCGATGAAGAACTAACAATTCTAAGAGCCTCGAAGTGGCTCTTTATGATCAATGATGTGATATAAATGAAGAAAAATTAATGAAATACAATAAATGTAAGCAATAAATCAACAGAGAGACAATAGAGTATGTTTGAGTTAGAAAGTGGAGAATGTTATTGTTCTTGTATTGAATATCATGTGTGCAAGAAATTATAAGGGCCCCATTTATATAGGAGGGGGAATCCCGACATAGTAAATATGCATTTATTACAAAGAAGAGCAGGTGGTACAGCTTATTTAATGTCACGGTACGGACTTGTACTATTCTTGCAGGCTTGGTCAGCTCTAACCATGTGCCTTTTGGGAATTTCCTGCTTGTCCATGATTGTCACCGATTTACACCCTCCCGAGGTCAAGTGTGGGGAATCCCTGATTTTCTCCCTTGGGGTTGAACCTCGAGTTGTTCCTCGAGCCTTCTAGAGGCGGACTGTGGAAAGCCATAATAATCATAAAATCGGTCTCTCCGAGTTTAGCCTTATACACACATCTTCGTCTTCTATCTCTTCCGAATCACTGTCCTTGTGTTGCGTTGTCTCATTACATTTCATAATCATTAGTTCATTAAGATAGGAAATAGTAATGTTGTAGAGAGAAAGATACGAAAAATAGCAATAATAAAATATCAAGCCATTGGTAAATATTAAATGTCAAACAAAGAGATTTTCAATAACTCAAACAATCTTTTTCGAAATGAAACACTGAAAATATTGTTTAAAACAAAATGCTCAAGAAGAATTGATTTTAAAAATAAATGATGCTAGTAGCCATGCTACCCCGGGACTCGTCGGGCCCTTGATTGTGTAGCGGTCCAGGTTTTGAGAAATGCTCCCCTCTCCACCGTCTGAATGGTAAGGACTTCTTCCTCCTCCTCCTCAACTATCCAATGCAATCCATATCTTCATCTTCTAAGAACAGATTACTTAGCCCAGCCAAGGCTTCTTCTTCTTCGGATCCCCATATTGTATCAACCTGATGAAAGGTCTGACTCTGATGCGGCACTGGCTGCTCAAGAGGGTAATAGGGGCCACGCCATGGTGGTGACCAATGCTGATACTCGTGATAGGTGTACTGATATCCATATTGGGCTACACAAGATATTATTTGGACTATTTTTAAGTTTGTTAGCTAGTTTTAGTAGATTTTCATTTTGCTATATCACTATTGGGTCTGACAAGCTCAATTTTGGTACTAGATCTTATGTAGTCTCAAAGTTTATCGTCCTAGTTAGTAGGACAACATTCATGTTTTATATTTGCTATTATTATTAATAAAACGACTACTAGGTATCAAACCTAGTAGTTAAATTTGTTAAAAAAAAAAATATCCAAGTCCAAAAGGTTGTGTCGTGATGTTTTGGCTATATTGGTTTGGCGATACCCTTGAGATCCTTACCGATCCCCTTACCCGGCTCATACCCTGGCCATGCCAGTATGCTCTCTATTGTTGTCCATTTCTCCACTGGTGATATTGTCGGGTAGGTATGCTTCATTCAACACTTTCATCGGAGCATTCCTTTGCGCCTCGAATTTTGCAGCAGCGACATGATGGATATCTATGCGGGAGTTTTGTTCAGATGATCAACAACAGAGTATTCTCTTGCTTGTACTTTGCCCCAGAGATCATTTGGACCAGTTTCAATGATGGGTTGTTTGGTAGAAGCTTCCTTACTTGTCCTTCCCAAATTTTCAGGTGTGTAGATTCTTCCAGTTCTGGTCATCCCTTGTGCAGCACCCGACTCTTCCATTTTTGCTTTCCCTTTTCTCCTAGCTTTGGAAACATAATCCCAAGGTACGATATTGTATTTGAAGGGCGGTGTGGATTCCACCGTCACAGTGAAGGGTGTTGTTACTTCTACCTCAAATGGCGTAGGTGTAGCTGCAGGTGTTGTCACTATGATTTCGAACGGAGTTGGTGTGGCTACCTCAACTTTGACCGACGGCTGTATCTACTGCAGGTTTCTTAGGGTCGTCACCTTCTCGAATAAGCCCAATTGACCCTTCAGTATCCCATTCTTCATCAATATCTATCACATATACTCCTTCACCCCTATGATCTGGGAGGGGATTGTTGCGGACATTGGGTGTGGCTTTCTTCACCTGTATGACTTTGGTATCAATCAGCGCTTGAATCTTGTCTTTCAGAGTGTGGCATTCGTCAATGGTATGTCCTTTCATTCCGGAATAGTATGCACATGTCTTGTTTGGGTTGACCCATTGGGAGGAATTCTTCATGGCCACAGCGGGAATATGAGTGACATATTTGGCAGCCTTTAATCTTTCATATAGTTGGTCGATGGGTTCAACAATAGGGGTGTATTGTCTAGGTGGTCTGCGATTGAATTTGGGTCTGGGTTTTCGATAATTTGGAGGAGGTAAAGGTGAATGATAGTAGGTTGGTTGGGTGTTGTAAGTGTGGTAGGCGGTAGCGGGTTAAGGATATCTGAGAGGTGAAGGTTGATGTGTGGATGAAGGTGTTTGGTATGTGAGTGGAGATTTTGGACCCTGAGCTACCATCACTCCCCCTATCTCTTTCTTCTTTGATATACCTCCCGATTGTAATGCTTTGTTTGTAGCATGCAATGCCTAAATATTTGTCACCATTTAGTTCTTAATCCCTTCTTCAATCCTTTCCCGAGCTTTATGATGTCGGAGAACTTGTGATTCTCAATGACCATTAACCTCTTTTAGTATTGTGGATCCTCGGCCCTGACAAAAAATTTGTTCATCTGCTCTTCTTCTAGTGCCGGCTTGACCTATACAGCTTCTGACCTCCATCGAGTAGCACACTCGCAGAAAGTCTCCGTCGGTTTATTCTTGAGGTTCTATATGTAGAAGACATCCGGTGCACTTTCTGTATTGAACCTAAATCTATCCATGAAGTCTGACACCATGCTTACCCAATTAGCCCATTTCTTGGGATTTTGACTTATGTACCAAGATAGGGCGTCTTCAGTGAGACTCCTCATGAACAGCTTCATACGAATCCTTTCATCCTTCCTAACCCCTACGAGCTTGTCGCAGTATGTTCTCAAATGTACCTTTGGGTCACCCGTTCCGTCAAACATCTCGAACTTAGGAGGTTTGTAACCCTCCGGCAGTTCTACGTCTAGATGAATGCATAGGTCATCATAATTCGGACCCCCAATTTCTTTGCCCCCTTCAACACCTTGGACTCGTCTTGTGAGTTTCTTGATCTCCTATGTCATGTTCTTAATAATCATGTCACGACCCAAATCTCGATTCAGGTCGCGATGGAGCCCAACGGCGAGGTTAGGCCAGCCAATATAGAAACACTAAGTGTTACCATTCCCCGTTACGCAAATTTCATCTTTTTACCAATTTTAAACGGATATAAACATGATAATGGCGGTGATGTGAAATAAAACTACAAGTGTAGAAAATCAACCAATAAGCATGTCGCATAACATATGTAAAGCCAACAACCCAAAATATACACCACGTATGTGCCATGAACTAGTGTCACGAGTGCCACGGGCAACTACTGAATGTACAATGACTACAATATATAAAAGGTCTCAGTCGGAATGAAATGGACAGAGAATATAACAAAAGAACTCTAGGGTGCTGCTAGGAAGTCGGTGGGAAAGCAGCTCACCGTGAAGTATGAACACGCTATCAATATCTAGCACTGGCCTGATAATCAGACGTACCAGCCTCCGGACATGTACAGTAAAGTACAGAAAAGAAAAGAAAGTGCAGCATGAGTACATATTAAATAAATATGTACCCAGTGATTATCCCGCCTAAACTCGAAGAGGTAGTGACGAGAGGTCGACTCGATACTCACTAAGGTCCAACAGTACAAACATATGATAGAATATAATGAAATACAGTAAGCATGTCAGGGAAAATAAGAAACAAGTATATATATCAAAAGCAGAAATCCATACAATTGCTGAACTAAAAGGGTAAGACCACCGAACGATACAATAATCACAAATTCTTAGGTCCGCCGTGGCGTACAAACCGCTCCCATAAGGTAGCTTCTACACTCGCCGTGGCGTATGGCCCGATCCCATATTCATTTCAATTTCCTTCCAACACTGCCGTGGCGTAGGACCCAATCCCATATTCATTTTAATTTCTTTTCAACACTGCCGTGGCGTACGGCCCGATCCCATATATATATCACAATTACTTCTCAACACTGCCGTGGCGTACGACCTGATCCCATATATATTCAATTAATTTCAGCACTGCCGTGGCGTACCGCCCGATCCCATATATTTAATAACTTCTCAGCACTGCCGTGGCGTACGACCCGATCCCATATTTTTCACAATTTCTTTTCAACTCCGCCGTGGCGTAAGGCCCGATCCCATGTATATTCAATACTTACTTTCCACAACAAATTCCTTGCCATTCAACAATTTTTCCATAAAACCTAAGAGAAATAACACTATGCAAAACATAATTTCATAGTACATATGGTGTCACAATAAATCATATAAAGCATTACAAGAAATACATATCAGGCATTACGAGAAAAGCATATAAGGCATGACCTGGGCCTAACTACCCGGACATAACAATAATAGCTGCTACGTACGGACTCTCATCACTTGGCGTACGTACGTAGCCCCCAAACAATTTACACATAGCATATACATCACCTATGGGGACAATTCCCTCTTACAAGGTTAGAAAGGAGACTCACCTCGTGTCGAATCTACCCCTCGGACCACAATTGCGCCCGAAACTCCGAACTCTACACCCGAGGACTCGCAACTAGCCAAAAGGTATACAATAACATCAATGCATGCACAATGCGGGAAATTACCCTAGTTATTTTACTAAAATCGCTATTCTTGAAGAATTTCCAAATTCCAACCCCGGTCCCGCATGTTCAAATTCCGAAAATTCTCGAAGGGATCACTCACCCATAGCCTAAGGATCATTAATGTGTGATTTCTACTTAAATTCATGGCCTAAAACGGATAATCACAAAATCCTCAAGAACCCTAAAATTACTACCTAATTCTATGGTTTTAGATAATTTAATAGTGAATTTAACTAAGAATTAATGTTTGAAACTAGTAAAACTATGGAATTTACTTACCTCAATAACAGTGGTGGAAGGTCCCTTGAAGAGCTCTCTAAAAACTTGAAGAGGAAGATGAAAATGGAGGAAAAATGCTAAGTCCTGTATTTTATAAAACTGCTCAGGATTCCTTAACTGCGATCGCGAGAAGGGGCATGCGATCGCGAAGGCCAACTGGCTAGAGCTCTGCGATCGCGGTAGAGGTCCTGCGATCGCGAAGGCCAACTGCCCAGACCTCTGCGATCGCGGCAGAGGTCCTGCGATCGCGAACAACAAACTCACCCGGACCAGACGCGACTCTATGCGATCGCGATAAAAGGCTGCGATCGCGAAGGCGTGGAACCCATACCTCTGCGATTGCAAAGGGGAAGCTGCGATCGCAGAGAACAATCAACAGCCCAGCAAAAATCCTTCTCCGCGATCGCAACCCACCTTCTCCGATCTCAGAGAAAGAAACAAGATAGCAGAAATTTTGATTTTTCCGACTTAGCTCCCGGGGGTCTAAAACACACCCGAGCCCCTCGGGACCCCGTCCTAAAGCACCGTCAAGTCTGTATTCATGATACGGACTCACTCGAACTTCCGGAACCTGAATAACAACAACCAAACTCAGAATTCAACCCCAAAACAAAATTGAATCAAAACTTAAGAACTTGAAATTCTAGAATTCACTTCAATGCGCCGAACCGGCCTATCCTACTCGGAATGACTTCAAATTTTTGCAGACAAGTTATAAATGACATAACGGAACTATTCCAAGGTCTCGGAATTTCATTCAGACCTCGGGAACATAAAATCACATTTCAAGCCAAATTTCAAATTCTTCAAAAATCCTCAAAACTTCATTAACTCCAATTTTCTCATTTTGGTCCGAAACCCATCAAATCAAGTCCGTTTCTTACTAAATATCACAGATAACTTACATAAATATATTGAACCTGTTTCGGGCTCCGAAATCATAATACGGTCCCGGAAGCATAGGTTTCACATCAAGGTTCATGTTCATAAGCCTTTAATATTTTTCATAAAACATTTTTCTTTAAAAATTTATTTCTCGGACTTGGGTCCTCGGAATTTGATTCCGGGCATACGCCCAAGTCCCATATTTTCCTACGGACCTTCCGGGACCGTCAGATCACAGATCCGGGTCTATTTACCAAAAATGTTGACCAAAGTCAACTTAATTCAATTAATTATCATAAATTAAACTCTTAATCAAGTTTTCACATAAAGGATTCTCGACTACGCGCCTGGGCTGTGCACGCACATTGAAGTGAGATTAACGGAGGCTTTCAGGGCCTCGGAACATAGTCAAAATTAGATTCACATAAGATGACCTCTTTTTGGGTCATCACAATCTCCCCCTCTAAAACAAACGTTCGTCTTCGAACGGACGTAGAATCGCACTTGAAGTGCCGAATAGTTGTGGATACCTGCTCCGCATGTCCTCCTCGGACTCCCAGGTCGCCTCATCGACTGGTTGGCCCCTCTACTGGACCTTTACGGCAGAAATTATCTTAGACCTCAACTGGCGGTCCTGCCTCCCAATAATAGCAACTGGCTCCTCCTCGAAGCCCAACTTCTCATCTAACTGAACAGTGCTGAAATCAATCACGTGAGAGAAATTGGCATGATATCTACGCAGCATGGATACATGAAATACCGGATGAACTCTCGATAAGGCGGGAGGTAAAGCGAGCTCGTAAGCAACCTCTCCAACTCGCCTCAACACCTCGAAATAGCCTATAAACCTAGGGCTCAGCTTGCCGTTCTTCCCGAATCTCATAACACCCTTCATCGGCGAAACCTTCAACATAACCTTATCTCCCTCCATAAATGCTACATCACGCGCTCGCTGATATGCGTAACTCTTCTATCTGGACTGAGCTGTGCGAAGCTTTTCCGAAATAATCTTCACCTTTTCCAAGGCATCTCTTACCAGATCTGTAGCATATAGCTTGGCCTCTCCATGCTCAAACCATCCAATCGGAGAACATCATCGCCAACCATATAAAGCCTCGAATGGAGCCATCTCGATGCTGGACTGATAACTGTTATTGTATGCAAACTCTGCCAAAGGCAAGAACTGGTCCCATTGACCGCCAAAATCAATCACACAAGCCATGAGCATATCCTCCAAAATCTGAATTGTACGCTCCGACTGACCATCAGTCTGAGGGTGAAATGCTGAACTGAGATCTATCTAAGTGCCCATCTCACTGTGCAATGCTCTCCAGAATTGCGAGGTGAACTGAGGACCTCGATATGATATAATGGACACCGGCACCCCGTGCAACCGGACTATCTCCCGAACATAAATTTAGGCCAGTCTCTCTGTAGTATAATTAGTAGCCATAGGAATGAAATGCGCCGATTTGGTCAATCTATCCACAATGACCCAAACCGCGTCAACCTTTCGCAAAGTTCAAGGCAACCCAACCACAAAATCCATGGTGATGCGCTCCCATTTCCACTCAGGAATGGGCATCTGCTGAAACAGACCTCCTGGTCTTTGGTGCTCGTACTTGACCTGCTGACAATTGAGACACCTAGCCACAAATTGCACTATATCTTTCTTCATCCACCTCCACCAGTAGTGTTGCTTCAAATCACGGTACATCTTCGTCGCACCCGGATGAACAGAATATCGAGAACTGTGGGCCTCTTCTAAAATTCTCTTCCTCAAGCCATCAATATTAGGAACACATAAACGGCCCTAGAGCCTCAAGACACCAACATCGCTTAAAGTAACCTCCTTGGCCCTGCCTTGGACCACTGCATCTCGAAGCTCTGCAAGGCATGGATCATCAAACTGTCGAGCCTTAATCTCCCCAAACAATGAAGACTGAGCAACTACATGAGCCAAAACTCGACGAGGCTCTAAAAGGTCCAATCTCACAAGGCGATTGGCCAAGGACTGAATGTACAAGGCTAAAGGTCTGTCCGCAGCTGCAATGTAGGCTAAGCTACCCATACTCGCAGCCCTCCTGCTCAAAGCATCTGCTACTACATTCGCCTTGCCCGGGTGATATAAAATAGTGAGATCATAATCTTTTAACAACTCAAGCCATCTTCGCTGCCTCAAGTTAAGGTCCCTCTATTTAAGCAAGTACTGCAGGCTGCGGTGGTCAGTATAGACCTCACAAGATACGCCATATAGATAATGCCGCCATATCTTCAAAGCATGAACAATCGCCGCCAACTCCAAATCGTGCACATGGTAATTCTTTTCATGAACCTTCAGCTGTGGCGAAGCATAAGCAATAACCCTTCCATCCTGCATCAGCACACACCCCAACCACCCACGTGAAGCGTCGCAATACACAGTATACATCCCAGAACCAGAAAGCAATGACAGAACTAGTGCTGAGTGAAAGCTGACTTGAGTTTCTGAAAGCTCGCCTCACACTCGTTGGACCACCGAAACGGGGCATTCTTCTGAGTCAATCTGGTCAGTGGGGATGCAATAGAGGAGAACCCCTCCACGAATCAGCGATAATAGCCTGCTAGGCCCAATAAACTCTTGATCTCTGCAGCTGAAGTAGGACGCGACCAACTCTGAACCGCCTCAATCTTCTGAGGATCAACCTTGATACCTTCTCCGGATACCACATGCCCCAAAAATGCCACGGAATCTAACCAGAACTCGCACTTGGAGAACTTAACATACAACTTCTGTTCCCGCAAGGTCTGGAGCGCAACTCTCAAGTGCTGCTCATGCTCACCCAAGCTTCGCGACTAAATCAAGATGTCATCAATGTAGACGATGACGAAGGAATCAATATACGGTCTGAATACCCTATTCATCAAGTCCATGAATGCTGCTGGGGAATTAGTTAAACCAAAGGACATCACCAGGAACTCATAATGGCCATACCTGGTTTGAAATGCAGTCTTCGGAACATCTGAAGCCCGAATCCTCAGCTGATGATAACCCGATGTCAAGTCAACCTTGGAAAACACTCGAGCTCCTTGTAACTAATTAAACAAATCATCGATGCGCGGAAGAGGATACTTATTCTTGATGGTCACTTTATTTAGCTGGCGATAGTCAATTCACATCCGCATAGACCCATCCTTCCTCTTCAAAAATAAGACTGGAGCACCACACGGCGACACACTCGGCCTGATGAACCCCTTGACCAACAACTCCTCAAGCTGCTCCTTCAACTCCTTCAGCTCTTTAGGAGCTATACGATAAGGGGGAATGGAAATAGGCTGAGTATCTGGAGCCAAATCAATACAGAAGTCAATATCTTGATCTGGAGGCATGCCTAGAAGATCCGAAGGGAACACATCCGGAAACTCTCGAACAACAGGTACAGAATAAATGGTAGGAGACTCTACAGTGGTGTCCCGCACATAAGCAAGGTAATCCAAACAACCCTTCTCGATCATATGACGAGCCTTTATGAAGGAAATAACCCGGCTGGAGGTACTAACGGAAGAACCTCTCCATTCTAGTCTAGGCGACTCAGGCATGGCTAAAGTGACTGTCTTGGCATGGAAATCTAACACAACATGATAAGGAGATAGCCAATCCATGCCTAGGATAACCTCAAAATCAATCATATCCAGCAATAAAAGATCTGCTCTGGTATCGAAACCGCAGAAAGTGACCACACAAGACCGGTAGACTCGGTCTACCACCACAGAATCACCCACAGGAGTGGACACATATATAGGAGAACACAAGGACTCACGAGGGGTATCCAGAAAATGATCAAATAGTACGACAACATACTAATACGTGGATCCTGGATCAAATAGTACTGAAGCCTCCCTACCACATACTGAGATAATACCTGTGATCACGGCGTCTGAGGCCACTACATCTGATCTGGCCGGAATGGCATAAAATTTGGCTGAGGCTCCTGAAGGCTGAACTCCCCCAGAGTTAACAGGAACTAACTGACCTCCTCCTGACTGGCCTCCCCCTCTAGGATGACCCCTGCCGACCTAACCTCCACCTCGAGGCGGCCGGACTGTTGGTGCTGAACTCCTAGGCTGAGAACTCTGTTGCACTGCCTTGCCCCGATACTTGAGAAAAAACCTCCACGTATGACCCGGCTCCCCACACTCGAAACAACCTCCTGGTGCTATAGCGCACTGCCCTAAAGAGGAAGAACCCTGAATAGCTGGAGGGCGGAGTGAACCCTCTAGTAAGGCACTGAAATAGGAACTAGAGGATCTCTAATGACTGGAATAACTGTTGGGTGCACCCTGGGTGGCTGGGGGACGATAGGAACGCTCTGGCATAGCGCCAAACTGAGGCCTCGCTAAAATACCCCTGGGAGGTAGTGGAGTTGCTGAATATGAAGACCTACTGAACTGGCCACCTCCAAACTGACCTCTACCCCTAGCTGGAGCACCACTGAAGTCACCTGTGAACCTAGCCCTCTTGTCCTGCTGACCTGGCTGATCCTGCTCC
This sequence comes from Nicotiana undulata, assembly GCA_005239495.1. Taxonomy (NCBI): domain Eukaryota; kingdom Viridiplantae; phylum Streptophyta; class Magnoliopsida; order Solanales; family Solanaceae; genus Nicotiana; species Nicotiana undulata. Next base: position 145,026 of record ML270944.1, on the reverse strand, counting down.
CTGCTCCTCATACGGTAACCCTCAATCCGTCGAGCTATCTCGACTACAAGTTGGTATGGGGTACCCATCTCTACCTTTCTGGCCATAGAGGCCCTAATACCTAGATGCAATCCTGCCACAAACTGCCGCACCCTCTCAGCATCAGTATGAAATATCATAAGGGCATGGCGAGACAACTCGGAGAATCTAGCCTCATAATCAATCACTGACATCTGCCCCTGCTCTAGTCACTCAAACTGACCCCGTAGCTCCTCCCTCTCCGAAGGTGGAATGTATCTGTCTAAAAATAGCTGAGCGAACTGATCGCAAGTGACAAAAGGAGAATCTGCTGGCCTGTTGAGAATATATGACTGCCACCACCTGCGAGCTCTGCCCTCTAACTGAAATGTGGTGAAATCCACTATATGGGACTCCAAAATCCTCATGTTGTGCAGTCTGTCCCTATACCTATCAATAAAATCCTAAGAACCCTTTCCCCGCTCGCCCCCGAAGACTGGAGGGCGGAGTCGGTTCCTTCTATCCAACATCTTCTGCTGGTCACCCTCTGCGACTGGCCTAGGCAATGGGGCTACTATTACGGGCTGAACCCCTCCCACAGGTGGTGTGCCTGGGGTATGATGTGTTGTTGCTGCCTGACCTATGGCCTGAGCGGTAGGAGTCTGGAATCCCCCTCCCACCTGAGAAGTAGCAGGGTCGGCTGGAATTAAACCAGCCTAAGACATAGTGTCCATGAATCTCAGTATACGACCCATGACCTCCTGGAAGCCTGGCCCCGTCATGAAATCCACTGGAGCAGGTGCTACTGGAGGCACCTCATCCTGCTCCTCCATAATAGGGTCCTCTGGTGGTGCCACTAGCGTAGCTCTGGGACACCCTCATCCCCTGCCTCGAGCAGGTGCTCTTCCCCTGCCTCTACCCCGACCTTGGGCAGCCGGGGCAGCGGCCTCTCCCGGACCAGGAACGTTGGATGCACGCGTCCTCACCATCTGTGAGGGAATAGAAGAATAAGTTTGAGTACATCATAGACTGCACGATAGGATATGAATAAAGGGAAGTTTCCTAACACCCCATAGCCTCCTGAAGATAAGTACATACGTCTTTGTACCGATTCGCAAGACTCTACTGGGCCTGCCCGTGACTCGTGAGACTTACGTGAACCTAGGGCTCTTATACCACGTTGTCACGACCCAAATCTCGATTCAGGTCACGATGGCGCCCAACAACGAGGTTAGGCCAGCCAATATAGAAACACTAAGTGTTACCATTCCCCGTTACGCAAATTTCATATTTTAACCAATTTTAAACAGATATAAACATGATAATGGCAGTGATGTGAAATAAAACTACAAGTGCAGAAAATCAACCAATAGGCATGTCGCATAACATATGTACAACAAACAACCCAAAATATACACCACGTGTGTGCCAGGAGCTAGTGTCACGAGTGCCACGGGCAACTACTGAATATACAATGACGACAATATATACAAGATCTCAGTCGGAATGAAATGGACAGAGAATATAACAAAAGAACTCCAGGGTGCTGCTAGGAAGTCGGCGGGAAAGCAGCTCACCGTGAAGTATGACAACGCTATCAATATCTAGCACCGGCCTGCTAATCAGACGTACCAGCCTCCAGACCTTTACAGTTAAGTACAGAAAAGGAAAGAAAGTGCATCATGAGTACATATTTAATAAATATGTACCCAGTGAGTATCCCGCCTAAACTCGAAGAAGTAGTGACGAGAGGTCGACTCGATACTCACTAAGGTCCAATAGTACTGACATATGATAGAATATAATGAAATACAGTAAGCATGTCAGGGAAAATAAGCAACAAGTATATATATCAAAAGCATAAATCCATACAATTGTTGAACTAAACAATAAAGCACTTTCAAGGGTAAGACCACCGAATGATACAATAATCACAAATTCTTAGGTCCGCTGTGGCGTACAGCTCGCTCCCATAAGGTACCTTCTACACTCGCCGTGGCGTATGGATCGATCCCATATTCATTTCAATTTTCTTTCCAACACTGTCGTGGCATACGGCCCGATCCCATATTCATTTCAATTTCTTTTCAACACTGTCGTGGCGTACGGCCCGATCCTATATTCATTTCAATTTCTTTTCAAAACTGTCGTGGCGTACGGGCCAATCCCATATATTTCATAATTTCTCTACACTGATGTGGCGTACGGCCCGATCCCATATACATATCACAATTAGTTCTCAACACTGTTGTGGCGTACGGCCCGATCCTATATATATTCAATTACTTTTAGCACTGTCGTGGTGTACGGCCCGATCCCATATATTTCATAATTTCTCAGCACTGCCGTGGCGTACGACCCGATCCCATATTTTTCACAATTTCTTTTCAACTCTGCCGTGGCGTACGGCCCGATCCCATGTATATTCAATACATACTTTCCACAACAATAGGGGTGTATTGTCTGGGTGGTCTACGATTGAAGTTGGGTCTGGGTTTTCCATAATTTGGAGGAGGTGAAGGTGAATGATATTAGGTTGGCTAGGTGTTGTAAGTGTGGTAGGCGGTAGCGGGTTGAGGATATCTGGGAGGTGAAGGTTGATGTGTGGATGGAGGTGTTTGGTATGTGAGTGGAGATTTTGGACCCTGAGCTACCATCACTGCCCCTATCTCTTTCTTCTTTGATATACCTCCCGATTGTAATGCTTTGTTTGTAGCATGCAATGCCTAAATATTTGTCACCATTTCGTTCTTAATCCCTTATTCAATCTTTTCCCGAGCTTTATGATGTCGGAGAACTTGTGATTCTCAATGACCATTAACCTCTTTTAGTATTGTGGATCCTGGGCCCTGACAAAAAATTTGTTCATCTGCTCTTATTCTAGTGCCGGCTTGACCTGTGCAGTTTCTCACCGCCATCGAGTAGCACACTCGCAGAAAGTCTCTGTCGGTTTATTCTTGAGGTTCTATATGTAGAAGACATCCGGTGCACTTTCTGTGTTGAACCTGAATCTATCCATGAAGTCTGACACCATGCTTACCCAATTAGCCCATTTCTTGGGATTTTGACTTATGTACCAAGATAGGGCGTCTCCAGTGAGACTCCTCATGAACAGCTTCATACGAATCCTTTCATACTTCCCAACCCCTACGAGCTTGTCGCAGTATGTTCTCAAATGTACCTTTGGGTCACCCGTTCCTTCAAACATCTCGAACTTAGGAGGTTTGTAACCCTCCGGCAAATCCACGTCTAGATGAATGCATAGGTCATCATAATTCGCACCCCCAATTTCTTTGCCCCCTTCAACACCTTGGACTCGTCTTGTGAGTTTCTTGATATCCTCTGTCATGTTCTTAATAATCATGTCACGACCCAAATCTCGATTCAGGTCGCGATGGAGCCCAACGGCGAGGTTAGGCCAGCCAATATAGAAACACTAAGTGTTACCATTCCCCGTTACGCAAATTTCATCTTTTAACCAATTTTAAACGGATATAAACATGATAATGGCGGTGATGTGAAATAAAACTACAAGTGCGGAAAATCAACCAATAGGCATGTCGCATAACTTATGTACAACCAACAACCCAAAATATACACCACGTGTGTGCCAGGAACTAGTGTCACAAGTGCCACGGGCAACTATTGAATATACAATGACTACAATATATACAAGGTCTTAGTCGGAATGAAATGGACAGAGAATATAACAAAAGAACTCCAGGGTGCTGATAGGAAGTCGCTGGGAAAGTATCTCACCGTGAAGTATGAACACGCTATCAATATCTAGCACCGGCCTGATAATCAGACGTACCAGCCTCCGGACCTGTACAGTCAAGTACAGAAAAGAAAAGAAAGTGCAGCATGAGTACATATTAAATAAATATGTACCCAGTGAGTATCCCGCCTAAACTCGAAGAAGTAGTGACGAGAGGTCGACTCGATACTCACTAAGGTCCAACAGTACAAACATATGATAGAATATAATGAAATACAGTAAGCATGTCAGGGAAAATAAGAAACAAGTATATATATCAAAAGCAGAAATCCATACAATTGCTGAACTAAACAATAAAGCACTTTCAAGGGTAAGACCACCGAACGATACAATAATCACAAATTCTTAGGTCCGCCGTGGCGTACAACCTGCTCCCATAAGGTACCTTCTACACTCGCTGTGGCGTACGGCCCGATCCCATATTCATTTCAATTTCTTTTCAACACTGCCGTGGCGTACGGCCCGATCCCATATATATATCAAAATTACTTCTCAACACTATCGTGTGTACGGCCTGATCCCATATATATTCAATTACTTTCAGCACTGCCATGGCGTACGGCCCGATCCCATATATTTCATAATTTCTCAGCACTGCCGTGGCGTACGGCCCGATCCCACATTTTTCACAATTTCTTTTCAACTCCGCCGTGGAGTACGGCCCAATCCCATGTATATTCAATACTTACTTTCCACAAAAAATTCCTTGCCATTCAACAATTTTTCCATAAAGCCTCAGAGAAATAACACTATGCAAAACATAATTTCATAGTACATATGGCGTCACAATAAATCATATAAAGCATTACAAGAAAAACATATCAGGCATTACGAGAAAAGCATATAAGGCATGATGTGGGCCTAACTACCCGGACATAACAATAATAGCCGCTACGTACGGACTCTCGTCACTTGGCGCGTACGTAGCCCCCAAACAATTTACACATAGCATATACATCACTTATGGGGACAATTCCCTCTTACAAGGTTAGAAAGGAGACTCACCTCGTGTCGAATCTACCCCTCGGACCACAATTTACGCCCGAAACTCCAAACTCTACACTCGAGGACTCGCAACTAGCCATAAGGTATACAATAACATCAATGCATGCACAATGTGGGAAATTACCCTAGTTATTTTACTAAAATCGCTATTCTTGAAGAATTTCCAAATTCCAACCCCGGTCCCGCATGCTCAAATTCCGAAAATTCTCGAGGGGATAACTCACCCATAGCCTAAGGATCATTAATGTGTGATTTCTACTTAAATTCATGGCCTAAAACGGATAATCATAAAATCCTCAAGAACCCTAAAATTACTACCTAATTCTATGGTTTTAGATAATTTAATAGTGAATTTAACTAAGAATTAATGTTTGAAACTAGTAAAACTATGGAATTTAATTACCTCAATAACAGTGGTGGAAGGCCCTTGAAGAGCTCTCTAAAAAATTGAAGAGGAAGATGAAAATGGAGGAAAAATGCTAAGTCCCGTATTTTATAAAACTGCCCAGGGATTCCTTAACTGCGATCGCGACAAGGGGCATGCGATCGCGAAGGCCAACTGGCCATACCTCTGCGATCGCGGCAGAGGTCCTGCGATCGCGAAAGCCAACTGGCCAGACCTTTGCGATCGCAGCAGAGGTCCTGCGATTGCGAAGAACTAACTCACCCGGCCTAGACGCGACTCTATGCGATCGCGATAAAAGGCTGCGATCGCGAAGGCGTGGAACCTAGACCTCTGCAATCACAAAGGGGAAGCTGCAATCACAGAGAATAATCAACAGCCAGCAAAAATCCTTCTTCGCGATCGCAACCCACCTTTTGCGATCGCAGAATAGGAAACCAGATAGCAGAAATTCTGGTTTTTCCAACATAGCTCCCGGAGGTCTAAAACACACTCGAGCCCCTCGGGACCCCGTCCAAAAGCACCGGCAAGTCTGTATTCATGATACGGACTCGCTCAAACTTTCGGAACCTGAATAACAACAACCAAAATCAGAATTCAACCCCAAAACCAAATTGAATCAAAACTTAAGAACTTGAAATTCTAGAATTCACTTCAATACGTCGAACCGGCCTATACTAATCAGAATGACTTCAAATTTTGCATACAAGTTATAAATAACATAACGGAACTATTCCCGGTATCAGAATTTCATTCGGACCTCGGGAACATAAAATCACATTTCAAGCCAAATTTCAAATTCTTTAAAAATCCTCAAAACTTCATTAACTCCAATTTTCTCATTTTGGTCCGAAACCCGTCAAATCAAGTCGTTTCTTACTAACTTTCACAGATAACTTATATAACACATATTGAACCTTTTTCGGGCTCCAAAATGATAATACAGGCCCGGCAGCACAGGTTTCACATCAAGCTTCATGTTCATAAGCCTTTAATATTTTTCATAAAATAATTTTCTTTAAAAATTCATTTCTCGAACGTGGGTCCTCGGAATTCGATTCCGGGCATACGCCCAAGTCCCATATTTTCCTACGGACCTTCCGGGACCGTCGGATCACAGATCCGGGTCCGTTTATCAAAAATGTTGACCAAAGTCAACTTTATACAATTAATTATCAAAAATTAAACTCTTAATCAAGTTTTAACATAAAGTCTTTCCGGCTACGTGCTCGGGCTGCGCACGCTCATCGAGGTGAGATTAATGGAGGCTTTCGGGGCCTCCGAACATAGTCAAAATTAGATTCACATAAGATGACCCCTTTTTGGGTCATCACAAATCAGGTCCTTCACGCCGGATTCTGGTGTGTATGAAGTTGGTTGAATGGAGTGGGGTAGGTTTCCACGTATATGGTGTTTTTTTTATGAATTTTGGGGGTTTGAGTGTAGTGGTGATCATTAATTGAATTTTGCGGATCGAGGATAGGATGTGGGGTATTCTGAGCAGTATGGTAAGTGGTTTGCTGATATTGAGTCGGGAGATGCTGGTGTTGATGGGGTGTCGATATGGGTAGGGAATTAGGATTTTGAGGAGGTGTTGCGTATTGGTGGGTTGCGGGAGGGTTTTGAGGACGTTCTTTTGGTGTGATTTGAAGAGGTACCGGGTTTTAAGTATTTTGTTGGTTGATGTCTGGGACGTTTAGTGTGAGGGAAAGGTTTGCCAAGTTGCGGACCTACTCAATCTCTCCTTGCAATTCTAATATCTTTTGTTCCAGCCGTAGGACCAAATCATTTGGTGTTAGAGTACTTTGACCGTCTAAAGTTTCCGCATTCTCAACATGTGCATCGTTGTCTCTCCTTACACCACTCACATCATCCATCATAACTTTTCCCTTGCTTTTTGGATCACTTGGAGTGGGAGGAGGTGGAGGGCCTCTGGATCTGGTGTGATATGCTGACGATGCCAGTATGTGCAAGCCAACCTTAGGGGATGGGAATAATCAAAAAAAGAAACAAAAGGTAACCAAGTCAGTAAGGATTCTTAAACGTATTTGAAGTTTTTAAACATGTATTGCATAAATGTAAATTAGCGTCCTAATTTGGGAGCCTCATCGTGCCCGAGGTAGGCCTAGCGACAAGTAGATTTGGAGAAATTTAATGCCGATAATTGCCTCATTTTATTAATATAATAAATAAGACGAACCTAAAACAACAATAAATAAATGAGTCACTAATGGCATTTGCCTTATTACATTCGAATTCAAAAATGATTCTAAAAAAAGATAATCCTAATCTACTTTGTCCCAGAAGGACCTTCTCTAGGCTTGGCTCTCTTGGCTTCGTCGATTAGATTCCCCAGGTCGCGCATGTCTAGCAGCATATACACCCACTTTGTAGCATTCTGGCAGTCTATGACTTTTTTCCTCATCTTACCTTCTAACTGCATTAGACCCTGCTCCAGATATTCCAGCCTTTCCGTTGATCTAGTAGCCATTTCGCTCCATTCGTTAATTGACTCCATATCAATCTTGTGTTGTTCAAAATGCCTGGCCTCTGACTCGAGCTCTCTTTTGCGTAGCCTCTTATACTTCACATGTGCTTCCGCAGCTTCATCTATGACCTTGTTTCCTTGACGACCCTTGGCTCGACTATTTTCGCTTATGCTATCGTCCAACCATGGTGGGTAGAAGTACAAATGACATGTGTAGTATAGATCCGACTCGATGGTATCCTTCTCCACAATGACCTTAAAATTCCACATGTGTTTAGTTTCACATTTGTACGGGATGTCATCATCTTGAAAATCTTTTTTGTAGTGACCCATTTTGGAGACTCGTGGTATGACTTGTTTTCCAGCTTGTCTCATGACCCTGATAGGAACATCCTTGGAACTGATAATGAATTCACTAGTAAGGAAACACTCGAACATCCAATGGACCTGGTCCTTGGTCAAATTGCTGAAAAATTGTACCCAATTTCTAGCATTCTCTGGTTGTGCAAACCTGTCTAGGATAAAGGTCATTCTTATTGGGTGATGGAAAGCTATGTGATCATTCCATCATGTCCGTGGAAACTCTTGGTGGTATTGGCCTCTCTGAAGATGTTCTAACAACCAAATCTGCAGCAACAAGTTACAACCCTCAAAATGTTTGAACCCTTTCTTACAACGATCCAAAGCCCGATATATTTCTGCTACAATCATCGGAATAACAGTATATGTTTGTCCCTCGATTCCCTCTATTAAAGCTTTGGACCATGGCCTAACCGGTGTGAATCATATCTCTTTGACTTGGAAACACTATCATACCCAGAAAGGAGACGATGAACACGAAAACTCTATGATGAGTCCAAGCCACGGAAGTGATGGAGAATTCGTCATGAAAGATAGGATAAGATTTGTTGTGTTCGTATCGTTCATAGAGGAAGTCAAAGGGCATGTAGGACTTCTTTAGACATACCAAGTCGTCATTCATTCTTAGACCCGTCATTTTCAGAAACATTTTGGGGGTGTGATTTTCCGATACTTAATGAAGAGAGGAAAATAAATTAATATAGCGTGGGAAGGGAAAGGGGTGTGCAGGTATAAACAGAATAATAAAGACATGCTTGTTGAAAAAGACTTATTCACAAAACAAGTTCGCTATGGTAAGAGAATAAAGATATCCCCAGCAGAGTCGTCATGCTGTCGCGTCCCCTTTGTCGCACCCCAAAATTGAGGGACGAGATCGATACCTAACCGGGTGAACCAAGTCATTTTTAGTTTCAAAGTACATTTTACAACATATCTCCATTTTTTCCCTCTTTTAACATTTCAACGATTGATATTCAAACGTACATAATACATACATAACTTTCCAACATGATCCATGGTTCCGAGTACGTACTGTTACTACCCAAAAATACATATATACACCCACATCATGTCTACGGAGCCTCTACGAATACTAGGTATTTTACATATCTTGACGGTAATAAGGCCCCGGCTATACCTTTACAACATAAACAAAAGAGGGTGGAATCATCCACGCACGGCCCCGAGGAGAAGAAGGGCTCACCACAACTACTGCAGAGATGAAGAGGAGGTACCACTAACGGCAGGTTGAGCTACCTGCTATAGAACCACCTACATCCATATAAAATATGTAGCGCCCCCGGCAAAAGGGACGTTAGTACTGTGGAATAGTACTAGTATGTATAAACAAACTTTATCCCAAATACAATCAACCAATATACAGATAAGAAAAAGGACAGCAATAGGACCAACAATCAAAACACACGGAAAGAGACAATCAAAGTCAACAATTTTACAATCTCTCCTTTTTCCCTTTCCAACACCACCATATTCATGAGTTTCATCAATTTCATATCAATAGTGATACAGATCACATTTCCACCCTTATTACCTCGGCCACCCTTATCAGCACAACCCCACACCTTATTACTTCGTGTTGCGGCGCGCAACCCGAACCCGCCAGACAATTTATATTTCATAACACACAACCAATAATTTCATCACAACAACAACAACAACAAAAAATTTCATTATAAGAACTTTCCTTTCAAGGATCACAAATTCAAGAACAAAACCAATCAATTTCATCATATTGTCCTTCCTTTCAAGGGTCACAAATTCACATTTAACAATTCATTTACTTGGGCTCAAGGCACCCCAAACTTTCATCAAGCAACAATTTATGCACAAGGTGTTTCCATAACCGTTTAACTTATTTAAAATTCTTCATATCAATAACTTTAAACAACTACCATCTTTGCACATAATAAGGTAGGCATGCCAAGTCACAATTCAAAATCTCATCTAACACAGTGCGGTGGGAATCAACTAGACAGTCAATTCACCTATTTTCATATAAGTACACATACCGTATGCTTACCATAAAAAGAGGGATTTTACAAGGTTTAAAGTTATCCATACATACCTGGAGTCGAAATCCCTTTTTAACTTTTACTCACAAATCACCGAACCGACTAGTACCGTCAATCTAGTTCACAGTTAAACATATTCAACTTAGAATTGGAAGGCATGCATGCAATTCAGACTCTCTTAAGCATTTTGTCAAACACTATGTGACCCCATTAGATTACCAACCCCGTCTTTGTGAAATTTACCCCAAACCACTCCCTCTTACTAGATTAACAGCATTATTAAATATGCATGCAAGGTATTAGTTAATATTTTCAAGAATCAATCCATGCTAATCCTCCCTTTGTTTAAAATAAAAATTTTAATGGAAAAGGGGTTGGGAACCCTTACCTACTAGAATGAGGAAGAAGGAGATTACTCGAAATACCAGGCCTGAGGGACTTTGAAAATAACTTTGCTGGAAGAACCACTTTCTCTCTCAAGAACTCTCCTTTACTTCTCTCTATTTTGTTCAGAAAACTTGTTAAAATGAGGGGGTGGGAGGTTTTAATGAACTGGGGGTCGGGTTTTAAAATTAGAAAAATTAGGAGCCCGACATAGGTATGTGGTCAGGAATGCGATCGCATTCTTGACATGCGGTCCGCAGACCAGTCGCAGAATGGACCTCAAGATGGGCCAACCTTAAAAATACACTGTGCAGGTATGCGACCACTATGCGGTCCGCATACACGTTATGCGATCGCATAGTGAGTCGCATAACCTCCCTCGCCAAAACTCAATGGGCAAGAATTCGACAACTATGCAGTCCACAGAATCGAAATGCGATCGCATAATGGACCGCATAGTTGTCTTCAAATTGGGCAATGATTCTGCCCATGTATGCGACCACTACGCGGTCCGCATACACGTTATGCGATCGCATAGTGCGTCGCATAACACCCAATTTCTGGAAAATTTATTCGGGCATTATCTTAAACAACTCGGAGACTTATTCGGGCATTATCTTAAACAAGAAATTTTATGGGTCCTTACATTCTCCCCCCCCCCCCCCCTAAAAACATTCGTCCTCGAATGAGGATTTTGGAAATCGTTTGGTTTTGAAAACATGATATGCAAACTTCCTGATTTACACTAACTACAATATTTTCAGAAAATTTCGCCAGAGTTTCCTTTGTATTTAGACCTATCTACCTGTCAGAGAGCCCCCGAAATACATTTCCAAGCTTCATTACACAATTTATGTTATCCCTACAACTAGAATACAATTCATTGCCTCAACACTTGCACATATCCAATCACTTTGACAACCACACATAGTTCATTCTCTTTACATGACAAATTAGCATATGATTCAATTAATGGCACATACTTGCACATAATTTGGACATTTTAGTGAGTCCCATATGATTCAATCACCTCAATACGCCGTATATATATATATTTCAATTAATCATTACCCATCTACACTACTATTAATCATTTTGCCAATCACATAAGTTTAACAAAGCTTTCAATTACTTCAATGGTTTCCCACTACCCAATTGATAACATCATATACAATTTTTAGCACGCATTGGAAAATTACAATAATAAGGCAATTAGGGGAAAATGGGGTGTCTTTGCACGAATCCGAATACAACATCAAATTGCCTGGGGATAATAGTTCGCACGATCACTACTAGACTTGTTCAAACAGACGGGGATAGTTTTCTCTCATTTCTTTCTCTGCCTCCCATGTGGCTTCCTCGACGTGTTGACTTCGCCACAACACTTTAACAGAAGCAATCTCTTTGTTTCTCAATTTACGGACTTGCCTATCAAGAATAGAAACTGGAGCTTCCTCGTATGATAACTCTTCATTAACCTCAATAGTCCCAACTGGCACGATGGCGGATGGATCTCCAACCAAATTCTTCAATATAGACACATGGAACACCGGGTGCACTAATGACATTTCAAGGGGTAATTCTGGCCTATAAGCTACTCGTCCTATCCTTTGAGCGATCCTATATGGCCCGACGTACCTAGGGCTCAACTTCCCTTTCTTCCTAAACTGCATCACTCCCTTCATGGGAGACACCTTCAAGAACACCCAATAATTTACTTGGAACTCCAATTCTCTTCAACGAACGTCCGCATAGGATTTTTGACGACTCTGAGCAGTTTTCATCCTCTCCTGAATGACTCTAACTTTTTCCATAGCTTGGTGCACAAGATCTGGCCATAAAAACTCCGTCTCACCAGCTTCCAACCATCCAATCGGAGATGTACACCTTCTCCCGTACAATGCCTCAAATGGGGCCATCTGAATACTAGCATAAAAGCTGTTATTGTAAGAAAATTTGATTAGCGGCAAATGGTCATCCCAACTACCTTTGAAATCTAAAACCCAAGCCCGTAACATATCTTCAAACGTCTGAATAGTCCGCTCCGCTTGATCATCATTTTGTGGATGGAAAGCCGTGCTGACATTCACCCGAGTACCCAAACCTTGCTGAAATTTCCTGCAAAAATTAGCTGTGAACCGGGCCCCTCGATTCAAGATAATAGAAACTGGAGTGCCATGAAGTCTGACTATTTTCTTGATATACAACTGAGTGTACCGTTATGCAGTATCAGTGGACTTGACTGGCCAAAATTGAGCTGATTTGGTGAGTCGATCCACTATCACCTAAATTGAGTCGAACTTGCGCTGAGTGCGAGGTAACCCTACCATGAAATCCATGTAGATCATCTCCCATTTCCACATCGGTCATAAGCTGAGTTAATCCACCGGGCCGCTGATGCTCGGCCTTCAGCTCCTGACAATTCGGACATCTAGACACGAAGTCCGCCACACCCTTCTTCATACCGCTCCACCAATAAATTTTCCGGAGATCATGATACATTTTCGTAGAACCTGGGTGCATAGAATACCTGGAGCTATGATCCCCCGCCATTACCCTCTCCCGAAAATTATCTACATATGGAACACATAACCTACCTTGATATCGCAATACCCCATCATCGATGCCGAGTGAAAATGTCGAAATCTTGTTATTCAGAACTGCCTCCTTTAACTGTGCCAATGCTGGATCAATAAACTACTTTTCTTTGACTTCCGCTACAAGTGACGATTCTGCTCCATTATGCACCATAACATACCCTTCGTCTGAGGTCGAAAGAAAAACCTCCAAACTGGCCAATTGATAAACCTCCCGAGCCAAGGACCTCTGATCCGCTTCCAAATGAGCCAAACTACCCATAGACTTCCGACTGAGAGCGTCGGCCACCACATTCGCCTTCCTTGGATGGTACAAAATGTTCATATCATAATCCTTAAGCAATTCTAACCACCTCCGCTGCCTTAGATTCTGCTCCTTCTGCTTGAATAAATATTGAAGACTCTTGTTGTCTGAGAACACGTCCACGTGGACCCCATAAATATAATACCGGCAAATTTTTAATGCAAACACCACTGCCGCGAGCTCCAAATCATGCGTCAGATAATTCTTCTCGTACTTCTTGAGTTTCCTTGAAGCATACGCTATAACCTTCCCATATTGCATCAACACACACCCCAAACCAACCCTTGAAGCATCGCAATAAACCAAAAATCCCTCTATACCTTCTGGCAAGGTCAATACCGGTGCCGAAGTCAATCTCCACTTCAATTCCTGAAAACTTTTCTCACAAGCGTCGGACCACTGGAACTTCACCGCTTTCTGCGTCAATTTAGTCAATGGGGAGGCGAGGGTAGAGAATCCCTCCACAAACCTCCGATAATACCCAGCTAGACCCAAGAAACTGCGAATCTCTGTCGGGGTCGTTGGTCTAGGCCAATCTTTCACTGCCGCGATCTTCTGGGGATCAACCTGAATCCCTTCTCTGGAAACAACATGACCCAAAAAGGTCACTGATTCTAGCCAAAACTCACATTTCGAAAATTTAGCATACAATTGGTGATGATGAAGAGTCTGCAGAACTGCCCTGAGGTGATTAGCATGATCTTCCCGACTCCGCGAGTAGACAAGGATGTCATCAATAAAAATAATCACGAAGGAGTATAGAAATGGCTTGAAAACCCGATTCATAAGATCCATGAAAGCTGCTGGAGCATTGGTCAGCCCAAAGGATATTGCCAAAAATTCAAAATGACCATAACGAGTCCTGAAAGCGGTCTTAGGAATATCCTGCTCTCTGATCTTCAACTGATGATACCCAGACCGTAAATCAATTTTGGAGAAGAACCTCTCACCTTGCAATTTATCGAACAAATCTATTTGAGGCAACAAATACTTGTTTTTGGTAGTGACTTTGTTGAGCTGCCGATAATCGATACACAACCGAAGCGACCCATCCTTCTTTCTAACGAAAAGAACCGGAGCGCCCCACGGCGACACGCTCGGCTGAATGAACCTCTTTTCTAATAAATCCTTCAACTGCTCCTTTAACTCCCTCAACTCTGCTGACGCCATTCTGTATGGTGGAATAGATATTGGCTGCGTATCTGGTAGTACATTAATCCCTAAATCGATCTCTCTATCAGGCGCAATCTCTGGAAGCTCGTCCGGAAATACTTCAAGAAACTCATTCACAACAGGCACGGACTCAGGAGCATGTACCTCTGAAGTGGTGTCCGCAACCCGGACCAAATGATAAACACACCCCTTTTTAATCATCTTTGAGGCCTTAAGGTAGGAAATAAACCTACCTTTTGGCACCACACCATTTCCCTCCACTCAATAACGGGCTCATTAGGAAACTCTAGCCTCATGATTCTGGTTCGGCAGTCGAGTTTAGCGAAGAACGAATAAAGCCAGTTCGTTCCCATAATAATATCAAAATCTACCATCTCAAGCTCCATAAGATCGGCCGTGGTAACGCGACCACATACCGTGACGACACAATTCCTATAGACTCGCGCGGCTGTAATAGAATCACCAAGCAGAGTCTATACAGAGAATGGGTCATGATGTTGTTCGGGTTCTATCCCAAAACTTGAAGCAATAAACGGGGTAACATAAGACAAGGAGGACCCCGGGTCAATAAGATCATAACAATCAAGTGCTTGAACAGTTAGAATACCTGTAACAACATCTGGAGAAGCCTCTGCATTCTGGCGACCACTCAAAGCATAGAACCGACTGGGTCTACCTCTACCTCGAGCTCCACCCCTAACTGTACCACGCCCCACAGGAGATGGAGAAAGCCTTGAAGATGTGGCGAAAGAAGAGCCGGATGACTGAGCAAAACCCCTACCCCTGCCCTTACTGGGCGCACGGCAATCCCGCTGAATAAGACCTCTCACTCCACACCCGTAGTGTGATGACCCAAAAGGTCATCTAATGTAAATTTAATTAGGACAGTGTTCTGAGGCCTCGAAAACCTCCGTTAATCTCACCTCAATGTGTGTGCGCAGCCCGGGTGCGTAGCCGGGGATCCTTTATGTGGAAACTTTATAAAGAGTTGGATTTACGATAATTAATTGAATAAAGTTGACTTTGGTCAACATTTTTGGTAAACGGACCCGGACCCGTGATTTGGCAGTCCCGGAAGGTCCGTAGGAAAATATGGGACTTGGGCGTATGCTCGGAATCAAATTTCGAGGACCCAAGTCCGAGAAATAAATTTTTAAAAAAATTGTTTTCTGAAACTAATAAAGGCTTATGAAAATGAACCTCGATGTGAAACCTGTGTTGCCGGGCCCGTATTATGGTTCCGGAGCCTTGAACAGGTTCAATTTGTGTTATATAAGTTATCGGTGAAATTTGGTAAGAAATGGACTTGATTTGAAGGGTTTCGGATCAAAATGGGAAATTTAGACTTAATAAAGTTTTGAGGATTTTCATTGAATTTAAAATTTGGCTTGGAATGTGATTTTATGTTACCGAGGTCCGAATGAAATTCCGAGACCGGGAATAGTTCTGTTATGTCATGTATGACTTGTCTGCAAAATTTGAAATCATTCCGAGTAGTATAGGGCAGAATGGTGCATTGATATGAATTCTAGAATCTTAAGTTCTTATGCTTGATTCAATTTGGTTTTGGGGTTGAATTCTATATTTCGTTGTTGTTTTTCACGTTCCGGAAGTTCGAGCAAGTCCGTATCATGAATACAAACTTGTCGGTGCTTTTGGACGGGGTCCCGAGGGGCTCGGGTGAGGTTTGGACCCCCGGGAGCTAAGTTGGAAAAACCAGATTTTTGCTGTCTGGTTTTCTTCTCTGCGATCGCAGAAGGTGGGTCACGATTGTGGAGAAGGAATTTTGTTGGGCTACTGATTGTTCTTTGGGATCGAAGCTTCCTCTTCGCGATTGCGGAAGGCTGGACTCCATGCCTTCGCGATCGCAGTCCCATCCTCGCGATGGCATAGTGCCAAGCCAGGGCCGGGCACAGTTTCTCTTCGCGATCGCAGGACCTCTGCTGCGATCGCAGAGGTCTGGCCAGTTGTCCTTCGCGATCGAAGGTCCCTTGTCGCGATCGCAGTGAAGGAATTCCTGGGAAAATTTATTAAATACGGGACTTAGCCTATTTCCTCCATTTTCATCTTCCTCCTCAAGTCTTTAAAGAGCTCTTCAAGGAACCTTCCACCACTGTTATTGAGGTAAGTAAATCCCATGGTTTTACTAGCTTCAACATCAATTCCTAGTTAAATTCCCCTACTAAATTATCAAAAACCATGGAATTAGGTAGTAATTTTAGGGCTCTTGAGGATTTTGTTATTTTCCGTTTTAGGCAATGAATTCAAGTAGAAATCACACATTAATGATCCTTAGGCTATGGGTGAGTGATCCCTTAGAGAGTTTTAACATGTGGACCCGGGGTTGGAATTTGGAAATTCTTCAAGAATAGCGATTTTATTGAATAACTAAGATAATTTCCCATATTTTGCATGCATTGATTTAATTGTACACCTTTTGGTTAGTTGCGAGTCCTCGAGTGTAGAGTTCAGAGTTTCGGGGGCAATTGTGTTCTGAGGGGTAGATTCGACACAAGGTGATCTCCTTTCTAACCTTGTAAGAGGGAGTTGTCCCCATAGGTGATGTATATGCTATGTGTAAATTGTTTGGGGGCTACGTACGCACCAAGTGAAGAGTGTCCGTACGTAGCGGCTATCATTGTTATGTCCGGGTAGTTAGGCACACATCATGTCTTATATGCTTCCTTGTAATGCCTTATATGCTTCCTTGTAATGCTTTATATGATTCATTGTGACGCCATATGTACTATGAGATCATGTTTTGTATAGTATTGTTCCTCTGAGGCTTTATGGAAATTGTTGAATTGAAAGCAATTTGTTATGGAAGGTAAGTTTTATAAGATATTGTGTGTGCATGTGACTGCTTCGCAATTTACATTTCGCGAGCGATGTGTGATTTCCCCCACTCTTAAGGGAGCGGGCCGTATGCCACGGAGGATTGAAAGGTGCACTTTTAGGACGGGCCGGTCGATCCCTGACAGTGCACAAAGATGATATAATTGAGAATGCACTCTTGGTACGGGTCGTTCGATCCTCGGCAGTGCATGGACGAAGTTGTACTATGATATGATATGATTACTTTGAAAGATGCACTTTTGGGACGGGCCAATCGATCCTCGGCAGTGCGTAGTTATGATTATGGTAAGCATGCACTTTTGGGACGGGCCCCGGCAGTGCATACCTATTATTTCCTTATGACTCCGGCCAGTTGTCTTATTCCCTGTGTGCACATGATTATTTGGCATTGTTTTCATGTATTTTTACTTGTATGAGATATCTTTGGGAAATGAAGTGGCCATTGTTATTTTTCTAGTACTTTCCTTGGATTTATGTGCTTTATACATAATTGCTACTCACTGTCTTACATGCCTACTACTTTATTTGATCTTTGTTATATCATGTTGTTGGACCTTAGTGAGTGTCAAGTCGACCTCTCGTCACTACTTCTTCGAGATTAGACGGGATACTCACTGGGTATATATTTATTTTAATATGTACTCATGCTGCACTTCTGTACTTAACTGTACAGGTTCTGAGGCTGGTGCATCTGGTTATCAGACCAGATCCTGATAGTGACCGTAGCAGACTTGACTTCACGGTGAGTTGCTTCCTCTGGCGATCCCCAGCAGCACCCTGGAGTTTCATTTACTTTTGTTATTTACCCCGTCTATTTCACCCAGACTGTTGATTTGTATCTATATGTATCTTGTGTATTCTGATAGTTTCCCGCGACACTCGTGACACTAGTTCCTGGCACACACGTAGTGTATATTTTGGGTTTTGGGTTGTACAAGCATGCATATGCTTTATCTCGGCCATATAGTGTTATGATTTTGTTTTCATATCAAGCTATCTTCATGTTTAATTGTTTAAAATTGGTAAGTCTTGATTTGTTTAATCAAATGGGAAGGGTAACACCTAGTGTAATTCATATTGGCTTGCCTAACCCTGTCGTTGGGCGCCATCGCGACCCGCATTAGAAATTGGGTCATGACAACATGGTATCAGAGCCCTAGGTTCACGTAAGTCTCACGAGTCACGGGCAGGCCCAGTAGAGTCTTGCGGATCGGTACTGAGACGTCTGTACTTATCTTCAAGAGGCTATGGGGTATTAGGAAACTTCCCTTTATTCATCACATGTCGTACGATCTATGATGTACTCAAACTTATTTTTCTATTCTCTCACAGATGGTGAGGACGCATCCATCCGATGTTTCTGTTCCGGGAGATGCCGCTGCCCCCACCGCGCGAGGTCGGGGTAGAGGCAGGGGTAGAGCACTTGCTCGAGGTAGGGGATGAGGGCGTCCCAGAGCTATACCAGTGGAACCACCAGAGGACCCTATTATGGAGGAGCAGGATGAGGTGCCTCCGGTAACACCTGCTCCAGTGGATTTCATGACGGGGCCAGGTTTCCAGGAGGTCATGGGCCGTATGCTGAGATTCATGGACACTATGTCCCAGGCTGGTTTATTTCCAGCCGACCCTGCTACTTCTCAGGCAGGAGGGGGAGTCCATACCCCTACCGCTCAGGCCACAAGTCAGGCAGCAGCAATCACGTCATACCCCGGGTACACCGCCCGTGGGTGGGGTTCAACTCGTGGTAGCAGCCCCAGAGCCCAGGCCAGTTGCAGAGGGTGACCAGCAGAAGATGTTGGATAGATGGACCTGACTTCTCCCTCTAGTCTTCGTGGGTGAGCGGGGTGAGGATGCTCAGGATTTCATCGATAGGTGCAGGGATAGACTGCACAACATAAGGATTATGGAGTCCCATGGAGTGGATTTCACCACATTTCAGTTGGAGGGCAGAGCTCGCACGTGGTGGCAGTCATATATTCTCAGCAAACCAGCAGATTCGCCTCCCTTCACTTGGGATCAGTTCGTGCAGGTGTTTCTAGACAGATATATTCCACTCTTTGAGAGGGAAGAGTTGCGGTAAGTTTGAGTAGCTAGAGCAGGGGCAGATGACAGTGACAGATTATGAGGCTAGATTTTTAGAGTTTTCACGCCATGCACTTATGATATTACCTACCGATGCCGAGAGAGTGCGGCAGTTTGTGTCCGGGTTGCATCCAGACATTAGGGCCACCATGGCCCGAGAGGTGGAGATGGGTACTCCTTACCATCTTGTAGTTGAGATAGCTCGACGGATTGAGGGGTACCGGTTGAGGAGCAGGGAACATGGTCAGCAGGGTCAGCGGGACAAGAGGGCTAGGTTCTTAGGGGATTTCAGGGATGCTCCAGCTAGGAGCAGAGGTCAGTTCGGTGGTGGTCAACCCAACAGGCTTCCGTATTCAGCACCTCCACTACCTCCTCGAGGTGGTCCAGCGAGGCCTCAATTCAGTGCCATGCCAAAGCGTTCCTATCGTCCTCCAGCCACTCAGGGTTCACCCAGTGGTCACTACAGTTGCCAGATCTCCTCTGGTTCTTATTTCTGTGCTATGCCCCAGGGTCCACATCCCTTCTTGGCTATTCAGGGGTCTTCCTCTTCGGGGCAGCAGGCTGTGGTACCTAGAGGTTGCTTTGAGTGTGGAGATCTAGGTCATATGCACAGACAATGTCCCAGGCTTCGGGGCAAGGCAGTGCAGCAGGGTTGTCAACCTATGGATCCAGCACCAGCAGTCTGGCCACCTAGAGGTGGAGGACTGGTCGGCAGGGGTCGTCCTAGAGAGGAAGGCCGGTCAGGGGGAGGTCAGTTAGTTCCTGTTCACTCTGGGGGAGTTCAGTCTTCGGGAGCCTCATCCAGATTTTAAGCCATTCCGGCAAGATCAGACGCAGTGGCCTCAGACGCCGTAATCACAGGTATTATCTCAGTATGTGGTAGGGAGGCTTCGGTACTATTTGTTCCAGGATGTATGTATTCATATGTTTCAGTACTATTTGCTCATTTTCTGGATGTTCCTCATGAGTCCTTGGGTTCTCCTATATATGTGTCCACTCCTGAGGGCGATTCTGTGGTGGTAGACATGGTCTATCGGTCTTGTGTGATCACTTTCTGCGGTTTCTATACTAGAGCAGATCTTTTATTGCTAGATATGATTGATTTTGAGGTTATCCTAGGCATGGATTGGCTATCTCCTTATCATGTTGTGTTAGATTGCCATGCCAAGACAGTCACTTTAACCATGCCTTAGTCGCCTAGGCTAGAGTGGAGATGTTCTTCAGTTAGTGCATCCATCCGAGTCATTTCCTTCATAAAGGCTCGGCATATGGTCGAGAAGGGTTGTTTGGCTTACCTTGCTTATGTGAGGGACACCACCGCCGAGTCTTCGACCATTGATTCAGTGCCGGTGGTACGAGAGTTTTCAGACGTATTTCCTTCAGATCTTCTAGGCATGTCTCCAGATCGAGATATTGATTTCTGTATTGATTTAGCTCCAGATACTCAGCCTATTTCAATTCCCCCGTATCGTATGGCTCCTAAGGAGTTGAAAGAGTTAAAGGAGCAACTTGAGGAGTTGTTAGCTAAGGGGTTCATCAGTCCGAGTGTGTCACCGTGGTGTGCTCCAGTCTTACTTGTGAAGAACAAGGATGGGTTTATGCGGATGTGTATTGACTACCGCCAGCTGAATAAGGTTACTGTTAAGAATAAGTATCCTCTGCCGCGCATCGATGATTTATTTGACCAGTTGCAGGGTGATCGTGTGTTTTCTAAGGTTGATTTGAGATCGGGTTATCATCAGTTGAAGGTTCGGGTTTCAGATGTTCCGAAGACTGCATTTCGTACCAGATATGGCCATTATGAGTGCCTGGTGATGTCCTTTGGTTTAACTAATGCCCCATCAACATTCATGGACTTGATGAATAGGGTATTCAGGCCGTATATTGATTCCTTCGTCATCGTCTTCTTTGATGAAATCATGATTTATTTGCGAAGCCTGGGTGAGCATGAGCAACATTTGAGAGTTGTGCTCCAGACCTTGCGGGAACAGAAGTTGTATGCTAAGTTCTCCAAGTGCGAGTTTTGGTTAGATACTGTGGAATTTTTGGGGCATGTGGTATCCAGAGAAGGTATCACGGTTGATCCTCAGAAGATTGAGGCGGTTCAGAGTTGGCCGCGTCTTACTTCAGCTACAGAGATCAGGAGTTTCTTGGCCTAGCATGCTATTATCGCTAATTCGTGGAAGGGTTCTCTTCTATTGCAGCTCCATTGACCAGATTGACTCATAAGAATGCCCCGTTTCGGTGGTCTGACGTGTGTGAGGCGAGCTTTCAGAAGCTCAAGTCAGCTTTGACCTCAGCACCAATTCTGACATTGCCTTCCGGTTCTGGGATGTATACCGTGTATAGCGACGCTTCACGCGTCGAGTTGGGATGTATGTTGATGCAGGATAGCAGGGTTATTGCTTATGCTTCGGGCCAACTGAAGGTTCATGAAAAGAACTATCATGTGCACGACTTAGAGTTGGCGGCGATTGTTCATGCTTTTAAGATTTGGCGGCACTATTTGTATGGTCTTTCATGTGAGGTATACACTGACCACCGCAGTTTGCAGCATTTTTTCAAGCAGAGGGACCTTAATTTGAGGCAGCGGAGATGGCTTGAGTTGTTAAAAGACTATGATCTCACTATTTTGTATCACCCGGGCAAGGCGAATGTAGTAGCAGATGCTTTGAGCAAGTGGGCAGCGAGTGTGGGCAACTTGGCCTTCATTGCAGCTGAGGAGAGACCTTTAGCCTTGGGCATTCAGTACTTGGCCAATCGCCTTGTGAGATTGGACCTTTCGGAGCCTCGTCGAGTTTTGGCCCATGTAGTTGCTCAGTCTTCATTGTTGGAGGAGATTAAGGCTAGACAGTTTGATGATCCATGCCTTGCAGAGCTTTGGTATACGGTGGTCCAGGGTAGAGCTAAGGAGGTTACTTTGGGTGAGGATGGTGTTTTGAGGCTCCAAGGCCGTTTATGTGTTCCTAATATTGATCGCTTAAGAAAGAGAATTCTAGAAGAGGCCCACCGTTCTTGGTATTCTGTTCATCTAGGAGCGACGAAGATGTATCGTGACCTGAAGCAGCATTACTGGTGGAGGCGGATGAATAAGGATATAGTGCAGTATGTGGCTAGGTGTCTCAACTGTCAGCAAGTCAAGTATGAGCACCAGAGGCCAGGAGGCTTGTTTCAGCAGATGCCCATTCTTGAGTGGAAATGGGAGCGCATCACTATGGACTTCGTGGTTGGGTTGCCACGAACTTTGCGGAAGGTTGACGCGGTTTGGGTCATTGTGGATAGATTGACCAAATCGGTGCATTTCATTTCGGTGGCCACTACTTATACTTCAGAGAGGCTAGCCCAAATTTATATTCGGGAGATAGTCCGGTTGCACGATGTGCCGGTGTCCATTATATCAGATCGAGGTCCTCAGTTCACCTTGCACTTCTGGAGAGCTTTGCACAGTGAGATGGGCACTCAAATAGATCTCAGTTCAGCATTTCACGCTCAGATTGATGACCAGTCAGAGTGTACAGTTCAGATTTTGGAGGATATGCTCAGGGCTTGTGTGATTGATTTTGGCGGTCAGTGGGACCAATTCTTTCCTTTGGTGAAGTTTGCATACAATAACAGCTATCAGTCCAAAATCGAGATGGCTCAATTCGAGGCTTTAGATGGTCAGCGATGTCGTTCTCCTATCGGATGGTTTGAGCCTGGCGATGCCAAGTTATATGGCACAGATCTGGTGAGAGATGCTTTGGATAGGGTGAAAATTATTCAGGAGAGACTCCGCACAGCTCAGTCCAGACATAAGAGTTACGCAGATCATCGGGCGCGTGATGTAGCATTTATGGATGGAGATAATGTTATGTTGAAGGTTTTGCCGATGAAGGGCGTTATGAGATTCGAGAAGAAAGGCAAGTTTAGCCCCAGGTTTATAGGCCCTTTCAAGGTGTTGAGGCGAGTCGGGGAGGTTGCATGAGCTCGCTTTACCTCTCGCCTTATCAGGAGTTCATCCGGTTTTTCATGTATCCATGCTCCAGAGATATCATGCCGATTTTTCTCACGTGATTGATTTCAGCACTATTCAGTTAGATGAGAAGTTGGGCTTCGAGGAGGAGCCAATTGCTATTATTGATAGGCAGGACCGCCATTTGAGGTCTAAGAGAGTTTCTACCGTAAAGGTCCAGTGGAGGGGCCAACCAGTCGATGAGGCGACTTGGGAGTATGAGGAGGATATGCGGAGCAGGTAACCGCAGCTATTCAGCACTTCAGGTACGACTCTATGTCCGTTCGAGGATGAACGTTTGTTTTAGAGGGGGAGATTGTGATGACCCAAAAGGTCATCTTATGTAAATTTAATTATGACTGTGTTCCGAGGCCTCAAAAGCCTCCGTTAATCTCACATCGATGTGCGTGCGCAGCCCGGGCGCGTAGTCGGGAAGCCTTTATGTGGAAACTTGATAAAGAGTTGAATTTACGATAATTAATTGAAAAAAGTTGACTTTGGTCAACATTTTTTGTAAACGGACCCGGACACGTGATCTGGCGATCCCGGAAGGTCCGTAGGAAAATATGGGACTTGGGCGTATGCCCGGAATCGAATTCCGAGGACCCAAGTCCGAGAAATGAATTTTTAAAGAAAATTATTTTCTGAAACTAATAAAGGCTTATGAAAATGAACATCGATGTGAAACCTGTGTTGTCGGGCCCGTATTATGGTTCCGGAGCTCGGAACACGTTCAATATGTGTTATTTAAGTTATCTTTGAAATTTGGTAATAAATGGACTTGATTTGACGAGTTTCGGAAAAAAATGGAAAATTTAGAGTTAATGAAGTTTTGAGGATTTTCATAGAATTTGAAATTTTGCTTGGAATGTGATTTTATGTTAACGAGGTCCAAATGAAATTCTGAGACCGGGAATAGTTCCGTTATTTCATGTATGACTTGTCTGCAAAATTTGAAATCATTCCAAGTAGTATGGGCCTGTTTGGAGCATTGATATGAATTCTAGAATCTTAAGTTCTTAAGCTTGATTCAATTTGGGTTTGGGGTTGAATTCTGTGTTTCGTTGTTATTTTTCACGTTCCGTAAGTTCCAGCTTGTCCGTGTCATGAATACAGACTTGCCGGTGCTTTTGGACGGGGTCCCGAGGGGCTCGGGTGAGTTTTGGACACCCTGGAGCTAAGTTGGGAAAACCAGATTTTTGCTGTCTGGTTTCCTTCTCTACGATCGCAGAAGGTGGGTCGCGATCGCGGAGAAGGAATTTGGCTGGGCTGCTGATTGTTCTTCGCGATCGCAGCTTCCTCTTCGCGATCGCGGAAGGCTGGACTCCATGCCTTCGCGATCGCAACCCCATCCTCGCGATCGCATAGTGCAAAGCCAGGGCCGGGCACAGTTGCTCTTTGTGATCGCAGGACCTCTGCCGCGATCGCAGAGGTCGGGCCAGTTGGCCTTAGCGATCGCAGGGCCCTTGTCGCGATCGCAGTGAAGGAATTCCTGGGCAGTTTTATTAAATACGGGACTTAGCCTATTTCCTCCATTTTCATCTTCCTCCTCAAGTCTTTAAAGAGCTCTTCAAGGAACTTTCTACCACTGTTATTGAGGTAAGTAAATTCCATGGTTTTACTAGTTTCAACATCAATTTCTAGTTAAATTCCCCTACTAAATTATCAAAAATCATGGAATTAGGTAGTAATTTTAGGGCTCTAGATGAATTTTGTGATTTTTCGTTTTAGGCCATGAATTCAAGTAGAAATCACACATTAATGATCCTTAGGCTATGGGTGAGTGATCCCTTAGAGAATTTTAAAAATTTTAACATGCGGACCCGGGGTTGGAATTCGGAAATTCTTCAAGAATAGCGATTTTATTGAATAACTAAGATAATTTCCCACATTTTGCATGCATTGATTTAATTGTACACCTTTTGTCTAGTTGCGAGTCCTCGGGTGTAGAGTTCGGTGTTTCGGGCGCAATTGTGGTCCGAGGGGTAGATTCGATACAAGGTGAGTCTACTTTCTAACCTTGTAAGAGGGAATTGTCCCCATAGGTGATGTATATTCTATGTGTAAATTGTTTGGGGGCTATTTACACACCAAGTGACGAGAGTCCGTACGTAGCGACTATCATTGTTATGTCCGGGTAGTTAGGCCCACATCATGTCTTATATGCTTCCTTGTAATTACTTATATGCTTCCTTGTAATGCTTTATATGATTCATTGTGACGCCATATGTACTATGAGATCATGTTTTGTATAGTATTTTTCCTCTGAGTC
This sequence comes from Nicotiana undulata, assembly GCA_005239495.1. Classification (NCBI taxonomy): domain Eukaryota; kingdom Viridiplantae; phylum Streptophyta; class Magnoliopsida; order Solanales; family Solanaceae; genus Nicotiana; species Nicotiana undulata. Next base: position 119,303 of record ML270944.1, on the reverse strand, counting down.
TTTATGGAAATTGTTGAATTGAAAGGAATTTGTTTTGGAAGCTAAGTTTTATAAGATATTGTGTGTGCATGTGATCGCTTAGCAATTTACATTCCGCGAGCGATGTGTGATTTCCCCCACTCTTATGGGAGCGGGCCGTACGCCACGGCGGATTGAAAGGTGCACTTTTTGGATGGGCCGGTTGATCCCCGGCAGTGCACAGAGATGATATAATTGAGAATGCACTCTTGGTACATGTCGTTCGATCCTCGGCAGTGCGTGGACAAAATTGTACTATGATATGATATGACGCACTTTTGGGACGGGCCGATCGATCCTCGGCAGTCCGTAGTTATGATTATGGTAAGCATGCACTTTTGGGACGGGTTGGTCGATCCCTGGCAGTGCATATCTTTTCTTTCCTTATGACTCCGTCCGGTTGTCTTATTCTTGTGTGCGCGTGATTATTTGGCATTGTATTCATGGATTTTTACTTGTATGAGATATCTTTGGGAAAGGAAATGGCCATTGTTATTGTTCTAGTATTTTTCTTGGATTTCTGTGCTTTATACATAATTGCTACTCACTGTCTTACATGCCTACTGCTTTATTTGATCTTTGTTATATCATGATGTTGGACCTTAGTGAGTGTCAAGTCGATCTCTCGTCACTACTTCTTCGAGATTAGACAGGATACTCTCTGGGAACATATTTATTTTAATATGTACTCATGCTGCACTTCTGTACTTAACTGTACAGGTTCTGAGGCTGGTGCATCTGATTATCAGACCAGATCCTGATAGTGACCGTAGCGGACTTGACTTCACGGTGAGTTGCTTCCTCTGGCGATCCCCAGCAGCACCATGGAGTTTCATTTACTTTTGTTATTTACCCCTTCTATTTCACCCAGACTGTGGATTTGTATCTATATGTATCTTGTGTATTCTAATAGTTACCCGCGACACTCGTGAAACTAGTTCCTGGCACACACGTAGTGTATATTTTGGGTTGTACAAGCATGCATATGCTTTATCTCGGCCATGTAGTGTTATGATTTTGTTTTCATATCAAGCTATCTTCATGTTTATTTTTTTAAAATTGGTAAATCTTGATTTGTTTAATCAAATGGGAAGGGTAACACCTAATGTAATTCATATTGGCTTGCCCAACCCTGTCGTTGGGCGCCATCGCGACCCGCATTAGAAATTGGGTCGTGACACGTATCACACCGGGAGATCCAGATAACAAGACTCGATATGGAACCTCCCACACTTGGGGCACAGAGCCCTCCCCTGCTGCTGGAACCTCCCTCCTGGGCGACCTGACTGATGGGGTCCCCTGTTGTCTGATCCTGGTCCCCAGCGACTGCTCAACTGGAAACGGTGCACTGATGGCGGTGCACTAGCTGAGGACTGTGCATAGGATTGGGATGGCCCTGATGACCCTCTCCCATGAACTGGTCTCCCTCCTCAAACTGAAATACCCGAGTGGCCCGCTGACCGAGAGCTGCTGCTACTCTCTCTCTCTTAACTGATCTTCATATTCCTAGCCTCTGTAGCCTGGGCGAGTCCCACAATATTCCCATAATTCATGTCTGAGTGTAAAGCAGCTGTAGCAGCTTCATTCACAACCAAGGGACTAAGGCCCTGAACGAAACGTCGAACCCTGGCATCCATAGTCGATACCAAGTGAGGAGCATATTAGACAACCGCACGAACTCCATGTGGTACTCCCACACACTCATATTACCCTGCTTGAGGACCTCAAACTCCGTTTCACGGGCTTCCACAGTCTGGGCAGGCAAGAAGTGATCCATGAAAGCATCCACGAACTCGTCCCATCTAGCCGGAGGACTTCCCTCCCCACGGGAACCCTCCCACATATCGAACCAGGAATATGCTGCTCCCCTCAGCCTTTACGAAGCTAACTCAACCCCCTCTGTCTCTGTAGCCTTCATCACCTGAAGGGTCTTGTACATATCATCAAGAAAATCATGTGGATCAGCCTATGGATTTGTACCTGAGAACTCTGGAGGGCCAACCGCAGAAACTGGTTGACTTTGGAGCCGGCGGAATCTCCCTGTCCGCTGGAGGACGTAGAGGTAGCATGAAATCTTTGGGCCTAAGCAGCCACCAACTAAGTCAACATATGAATAGCTTCTATGAGGTCCCCATCAGACGTACCGGGACCAGAAGCTGGAGCTGTAGAGGGGTCAGGAATATCAGCGGGAGGGATTACAGCACCCTCCGCCGCCGCAAGAACAAGAACGCTTTGATCCGGAATAGAAGGATCAGGTAGATTCAAGGTTGGGGAGTCACTCTCACCCGCACTATCTGAAAATTTCGAAACAAAGCACGAATTAGGCAAGGATATTTTCACTTTTCGGTTCACCGCACGATATAGAATAACAATGAAAGGGTAATTTCCTAAATGTCCATGTAGCCCCCAATTATAGATTTGGTAGAAACCACACCGATAAGAAGGGATCTACTAGACATGGCTCCGAGACATCCTAGGACTCTTTTAAAAACCTTAGGCTCTGATACCAAGTTTGTCACGCCCCAAAATCAAGGGACGAGACCGGCGCCTAACCGAGTGAACCCAGTCAAGCGGACCTGGATTTCTTTTCCTCGTATTACCCCGCGTTCATAACATGCATTATTTCGTGTGAGTTAGCCGTTTTTAGATTCAAAGTACATTTTACAACATATCTCCATTTGTTTCCTCTTTTAACATTTCAACGATTGATATTCAAACATACATAATACATACATAACTTTCCAATATGATCCACGGTTCCGAATAAGTACTGTTACTACCCAAAAATATATATATACACCCACATCATGTCTACGGAGCCTCTACGAATACTAGGGATTTTACATATCATGCCAGTAACAAGGCCCTGGCTATACCTTTACAACATAAACAAAAGAGGGTGGAATCATTCACACACGGCCCCGAGGAGAAGAGGGGCTCACCACAACTGCTTCAGAGATGAAGAGGAGGTACCACTAACGGCGGGCTTAACTACCTGCTATGGAACCACCTACATCTATATAAAAGATGTAGCGCCCCCGACAAAAGAGACGTTAGTACTGTGGAATAGTACTAGAATGTATAAACAAACTTTATCCCAAGTACAATCAACCAATATACAGATAAGAAAAAGGACAGCAATAGGACCAACAGTCAAAACACACGGAAAGAGACAATCAAAGTCAACCATTTTACAATCTGTCCTTTTTCCCTTTCCAACACCACCATATTCACGAGTTTCATCAATTTC